>JAKTQL010002500.1:35617-63320 GCA_030558815.1 Blastobotrys malaysiensis
TTACCGTTTGGCCGGCATCGGAGGTTTGAAAATTTTGGGCACACTGTAACGAGTAGACGATGGATACAGTAGCGTTCAGGTCAGAGGTGGAGGTGCTGCACATGCTGTACCACCATAATAAGAACCAGCACAAGGTGACAAGATGGTGGAAGCATTTCTCGATTTTTCAACGGCAGTGTAAGCATCTCGACAGGGCGCTGGCGAGCCACGACGCCAAACGGGCCGAGATGATCAGCGGGTACTTACGGTGGAAGCTTCTACCGGGGCTGCATCGGTCGATACATAGTTTGATAGCTCAGGGCCAGTTTGTGACGCTAGGAATTGCATTGATCGCGTCGGTATCTAAGATTATTGACCTGATCGACCCGATCACTCCGCAGAAAACTACCAAACCTGCACCGCAAAAGGCTCCAGAGAGCGCCAATGAGCCTATGCACGACATTGGAGAGGTCATTTCACGGGACGCTCTCAAAAAATCCGATCCAAAGGTCGAACGTTCCAAGAAGTCGACCAAGGGTTCATGCTCCAAAGGCTCAACTACCAAAAGCCCCACTACAAGCTCAACTAAAAGGTCAAGTACCAAGAAACGAAGGCCCGAGGAGCCGGCAAAGAAGAGCAAAAAGCTCAAAAAATCATCCCGCTCGGAGATTGACGACATCTTTGGGTTCTAATTACAATGTATTTATTTATAGCAGTACCCGGCGGGCAAAGTTTGGCAGCTCAAAGCTCGCCTCGTGGATCGCCTTGTTGTAGTATCGATTAATGTTCTTTTCAACCGCTGCGGGCCAGCTTCGCGCCGGGACGCTGATGTTCGCCCCGGGGTCCTTGCAGCACACCATGAGCCCCAGCTGGCCCGACGTGTAGGTCGGAACACAGGCGTGGGTGTACTCTACGGTGGGGAAGACCTCCTTGCAAGTGTCCTTGAGGGACCGGAGGCGGTCGAGCCGCAGCCAAATGTTCTCTGATGCCTGCATAATGTACACACCCTTATCGGTCAATGCCTTCTTCATGAGCTCAAAGTACTTCTTCTGGAACAGCTGCTCCGCGGGGCCCTCTGGGTCCGACGAGTCGGTGATGATCACATCGTACTCGTTCTCCACCGTCCGCAGGTACTCGAATCCATCTGTGATGACGTACTTGACCTTGGGGTGGTCGAATCCCTTGGCCATATCGGGCAGGTACTTTTGGCTCAGCCGAATCACCGACTCATCGATTTCCACCAGCAGCGCCGAGTCGATGCACTCATGCTTCACCACCTCCCGCAGCACCCCGCCATCGCCGCCGCCAATAATGAGCACCTTCTTGGGGTCTGGGTGCGAGTTCAATGCGACATGGGCAATCATCTCTTGGTACCTATCCTGGTTAGCTCGCTCGTAGCGGATGGGTCAACGTACGCAAACTCGTCACGCTCCGACGCCTGGATCACGCCGTCCAGCACCAGCACATTGCCCCAGTCGCTGCTCTTGAACACGAGCACATCCTGGAACTCGGACTTTTCAACGTGGAGCACCTCGTCAACCTTGAGTTGGAGGGCCTGGCCGGGGAACTCGTCCGACTCCTCTCGGAACCAGCCGTCTACAAATGTTAGTCGAGAACGCTTGACGTTTGGTTACGTACCTTGGATTTTGGGATGGGTGAGGGTCATAATATCTGGGTCTATCGAGATGGTTATTATATCTGGGGTCTATCGAGAAGGGGTGATGAGTGTGTTTTTTCACGTATTCAATATGCGCGCACGAGGGTGCCCATCCCGAATACGACAATCGTTGGTGATTGTATTGGGATGCGGTACGGACTGTTTTGTGAATCCCAGGGAGGGGCTTTGGTACATGTTATCAGTGACATAGTTGCAGCGGCTGGGATATCCCCTCGAGCCGCACAAGCCGCATCACCACTCCCCTGAAACCCTTCCTCGTCCGTAGCCCCTGGCTCAGCCTACAACACACTAATTCGACGCGTAGCGTCGCCCCGGGGGGTTTGGGGGGCTGAGCCCCCCAAGAACACTACACGGCGGCCGGAGATATCCTCAAGCCGCACGCGCCGCACGCGCCGCACGCCGAAACACCCTCCCTCGTCCGTGGTCCCCGGATCTGCCTACAACCCACCAATTCGACGAGCCCGACGCATGTTGCCCCAGGGGGTTTGGGGGCTGGACCCCCCACGGTGACCCTAATCGATTGGTGAGGTGAAATTTTCCTCCGCCGGTGGGTGAAAAATTCGTACCATCACGATAACGACAAATGGTGTACCACGAGATCGAAGCGAGCAAAGACGGCTCCGTCCTGTACCTGGCTGCCGGCGAGTACATCCATGCGCTCGATGTGGCCAACAACAAGATTGTCGCGAGCTTCAAGGCCGAAAAGAGCTACTTCCACCGGATAAAGCTGAGCAAGTCGGGCAAGTACCTGCTAGCGTTGGAGAACGCCGGCAAGGGCATCTACGTGCTTGACGCCGCCACCCTCGACCTGGTATCCAAGCGGGCCATGGGTAAGCGGCCGAGCTCGCTGGACAGCGCGGCGGACGACTCTGTGCTGCTGGTCAGCGACAAGTTTGGCGACGTTTACGGGCTTGATCCGACCTCCAACGAGGAGCTGCTGGTGGAAGGGTCCGTCAACGAGCACAAGGAACCCCCTGTGGTGGGCCATGTCTCTCTGGTGACCGACATTGCGCTCGGAGAGCACGAGGGCCACCGGTACGTGATCTCTGCGGATCGAGACGAGCACATCCGGGTCTCGCGGTACCCGCAGGGCTATGTCGTAGAACGGTGGCTGTTCGGACATGGGGAGTTTGTCTCTCGTATCGCGACGGTGCCTGCCAAGCCCCAATTGCTCGTATCCGCGGGCGGGGACGACTTTGTTGCGCTATGGGACTGGACCACCGGCGAGGCCCTCGCGAAATACGAGCTACGGGAGGCCGTGTCGCACTACCTAACCGAGGACCACAAGCCGCTCAAGAGCCCCGATAACCCGCCCGAGATTACCGTTTCCCAGCTGACGGTATGCGGCAACTACGTATTTGTCCTGGTTGAGAGCACCAAGGCGGTTCTCATGCTCGAGATCACCGCCGCCAATGCCCTTCACCTCGTATCGGTCCAGTCATTTGACTCCGTGGTGGTCGATCTTGGTGCGGCGGAGCACCGGCTCTACGTGTTGATCGACTCTACCGCCGCACCGATTACGGCGTTCGACATGGGCGCCAATGGCCTCACCCCGGCCCCAGAGGCGGCCACCACCGCCAACGCATTGGCCGCCACGCTCCCGAGCGCGACCACTGAGGCGCCGCGCTTCACCATCAAACAGCTGCGGAAACGTGGCGAGTTCTAACCGTATCGCCGGGAGTGTACCGGTTTTCAGGGCTCCGCCTCCCTCCCCCCGGTCCGATCGCTGATCATATAGATCCGCCCCCAAGACCCTATACACGTACTAGTACACTATCAACCTAATTGAGCAACCATTCTAATCACTTGCACCGCTTGGAGCCCTCTTCATCGCCCTGGGGCGCGCCCCCACCCCGGGGGCCCCTGGCCCCCCTTAATTCCCAACCAACCACAACATCAACAAAAAATTGTATTTTTCAACCATCACCTACGGCTATCCGTGACGACACCGGTAGACGAATACAGCACCGCTACCTCCCCACCAGCGCGGTTAACGATACAACTCAAGGGAGACAGGTGTTTTGGCTCTAGCAAAGTAGCTAACTCCCATGCTTCACGCGATTCTCAGTACGTTTGCCCGGATCTCGGCGACCTCGGCGCGATGGCCCATCCAGACGATTGTGTTCATCTCGGTGCTGGCGTCGACGGCGTATCTGTCGATTCTGGACTTTAGCGTGCCCAATTACGCGGCCAGTACGCTTGCCGCGTCCTATTACCGTGCCTCGGCGACCAATGTCTCGGCGGAGTGGGTCCCCATCGTGGACCCCGAGGCCTACCCGGACGCGGAGCGGCTTGTGGGCGCCCATATCATCTTTTCCGGGTCCTCGGTGGAGGTCCCAGCGATCCAGGGGGCGTTCCAGGTCGGCGAGGACGCGCGATCCCGTACGGTGCTCATGGATGAGAGCGAGTTTGGCCAGTGGATTCAGGGCCTTACCGAGGGGGACGCGGATGATCTCGAGGACTATAGCGACATTCACGCGTGGCGGTTGCGGCGCAATGCGTCCTGGACCCTGTGGATCCGGTGGAACTTGAAGCGGGTCGTAGATTTGGTGCGAGAGGCCGAGACGTATGATTTGGCGGTTATCGGCATTGCGTACATTGCCATGCACTACACGTTTGTGTCGCTCTTCTTGTCGATGCGGCGGCTCGGGTCCCACTTTTGGCTCGCTACGTCGGTGCTGCTCCAGTCCACGTTTGCCTTTATGTTTGCCTTTGTCACGTCGTACTACCTGGGGGTCCCAGTTTCGCTGGTGAGCCTTTCGGAGGGGCTTCCGTTTTTGGTCGTGACCATTGGATTCGAGTCCAAGGTGCTCCTGACCCGATTGACGCTGAAAAACGCGCGACAAGGGACCCGAGAGAGTGGGGTTGAGAGCGTTATCGAGACGGTGATCGAGTCCCAGGGCGGGTCCATCTTCCGGGACTACGCCATTGAGATCTTTGCTCTGGCGTGCGCGGCCTATTCTGGCGTTAACGGCCTTTGGCAGTTTTGCTTCTTGTCGGCGTGGATCCTCTTTTACGACTGCTTGCTCGTGTTGACGTTTTACGCCGCCATCCTCTCCATCAAGGTGGAGATTAGCAAGATCAAGCGTAATGAGGCCATCAAGTCCGCTTTGGAAGAGGACGGGGTCTCCCAAAAGGTGGCCGAGTCTGTGGCTGACAGCGCCTCTGGCGTTTCTGCTTCTGAGTTGGCCCGGCCCCTCAAAACGTCGGGGGTGCCGCTGTTCAAGATTGGTATGATCCTCGGGTTTGTGCTCCTCAACGCGGTTCAGCTCACCAATTACCCATTCAATCTGTCTGTATTCGGTGGCATTAGCGTTGGAATGAGCGATGAGGGCGTCCTCAGCAAGGTGCCTCTCGATGAGGCCACCTACGCCAACGGGGTGGTCGTCACCGTCCTGCCACTGGTGTTTGAGAGCGCCAAGCTCTCGGCTCGGTTCGAGGACCATCTCACTACCTTCTTCCAGGCATGGACCAACATCATTGGCGATCCTATCATCTCCAAGTGTGTGGTGCTGGTGCTCGCCGTTAGCGTGGGCCTCAACGGCTACCTGTTCAACGCGGCCCGGTCCCCAGTGGTCCAGGTGGTTGAAGTTGAGAAGAAGGTTCCGGTACTCGTAGAGAAGAAGAAGAAGAAGACTACCGACTCTGACTCTGACAGCGACGACGGCGCTCTGGAACTCAAGGCCAAGTCTACCTTCCAAAAGGACGCGGTGGCGGTTAAGCCCCGGTCCCTCGACGACTGTGTCGCGGTTATGAAGGCCGGTATGACCAAGGAGCTCAACGACGAGGAGGTCATTGAGCTCGGTGTCTCTGGCAAGCTCCCTCTGTATGCCCTCGAGAAGCAGCTCAAGGACACCACTAGAGCCGTGTTCATGCGACGGGCCATTGTGTCTCGACTCTCCAACACCAAGAACCTGGAAGAATCCAAGTTGCCGTACCTCCACTACGATTACGACCGAGTGCTCGGTGCGTGCTGCGAAAACGTTATTGGTTACATGCCCCTGCCCGTTGGTGTCGCTGGTCCTGTGATCATTGACAACAAGCCGTATTACATCCCCATGGCCACCACTGAGGGCTGTCTCGTTGCCTCGACTATGCGAGGCTGCAAGGCCCTCAACGCCGGTGGCGGTGTCACCACTGTGCTTACCCAGGACTCCATGTCGCGAGGCCCATGCGTTTCGTTTGCCTCGCTGGCCCGAGCTGGCGCGGCGAAGATTTGGCTCGACTCTGAGGAGGGCCAGCGATCCATGAAGAAGGCGTTCGATTCTACTTCGCGGTTCGCGCGACTCCAGTCGATCAAGACTGCCTTGGCTGGTACCCTGCTGTTCATTCGATTCCGGACCACCACTGGTGACGCCATGGGCATGAATATGATCTCCAAGGGTGTCGAGCACGCCCTCAAGCACATGGTCGAGAACTGCGGCTTTAGCGATATGGAGGTGGTCTCTGTCTCTGGTAACTACTGCATTGACAAGAAGCCTGGTGCCATTAACTGGATTGACGGCCGAGGCAAGAGTGTGGTTGCGGCTGGTGTTGTCCCTGGCGAGGTTGTGCGAAAGGTTCTCAAGAGCGATGTTGACGCGCTTGTCGAGCTCAACATTAGCAAGAACTTGGTTGGTAGTGCCATGGCTGGTGCCATTGGCGGCCAGAACGCCCACGCCTCCAACTTGGTCACCGCCATTTTCCTTGCCACCGGCCAGGACCCTGCCCAGAACGTTGAGTCGTCCAACTGTATCACTCTTATGAAGAACGTTGACGGCGATTTGCACATTTCGGTCTCCATGCCTTCCATTGAGGTCGGCACCATTGGCGGCGGAACCATTCTGGAGCCCCAGGCGGCCATTCTCGACATGCTCGGCGTTAAGGGCCCACATCCTACTAGCCCCGGTGACAATTCCCGGCAACTCGCCAAGATTGTCGCCAGTGGTGTGCTCGCCGCTGAGCTCTCTCTGTGCTCTGCCCTGGCCGCTGGTCACCTTGTGCAGTCCCACATGACCCACAACCGGTCCAAGGCACCTACTCCGGCCCAGTCCTCCACAAACGTTGCTTCCGACAGCTTAGCTGCTGCCAACGGCTCCACCACGGCCAATGGCACCAGCAGTAGACCGGGCATCTCCCCAGTCGACCTTAATCGCCTCACTGAAGGTTCCAAAATTTGCATCAAGTCATGATGACCCACAAACAGTTGGTTTTTTAGAAAATTAATATGTAGAACCCCTTTGATATGATCTAATATGTACTACTATGGAATGAAATTACGAAATATCCAGTCTCGTTAACTTGTTACGCTTGCGGATCTGTAAGAGTCTTGCTACCATTTGTTACGGAGCCTTGCTAACATTTGTTACGCTGCGGATCTCTAACTAATCTGTTACGACCCAGGTGGTTGCCTACGGGCAGTGCGGCTTCGTCGGATCGGAGTTTCGGAACTCCGCCTGGGAGGGGCAGCCGTCCTGTTAGTCAATTCTGCACCGAGTAGGCCGCACGGGTTGTGAACTCTTCGACGACAGGGAGGAATCCCAGATTACAACGTAAAAGAGCGGAACTACAGAGCTAGAGCTATCGGAGGGTTATGATGAAGGAGGGAACTGAACGACGCGCCAAGGCTTGCGAAGCTTGCCGAGGGCTCAAGGTTCGGTGTATCCCTTCCGATCCGATGAACCCATCCCTTCCGTGTGTACGGTGTGTAAAGGGTAAGCGAGAATGTATTTTCCATTTGGGTCCTCGCAAAAGAACTCGAAAGACAGACAAGTAAGTACCGTTCCCCCGGGGGTTTCTCAGTTTAGCTTTATGGCTTCGCCACGAGGAGTCTAAAAATTTTTCGCCCCGACCAACCTCGGCTTAGCGTGTTTGGTGACGCTATTAAAGCATGGGCGCGGCGGGCGTTTCGCTGGCTTAGATTAAGCCTCCTGAGTGCTTTAATTGCACCAGGAGAAGATTGATGGCAGTTTACAAGTCGGTATACCGCAAAGACCACCCATCAGGGCGGCTGTTCACCCGTTCCCCACCAGGCGGTCGGCGCCGATATGCTCCGACCTGGTACAAAACGGCTGTGCGGTGCGGCTGTGCGGCTGAGAAACTAAGTGTGAATTGATAGGCTAACCAGGTTTGATAGTCGCGTTGCAGCATTGGAGAAAAAGCTGGAAGTACTAACGGCCCAGCTCCAGGGCAAGGAAAGCAGCCCCACCTCTGCTGCTGCTGGACCCACCATGTCGACTCCAGTGGGGCCACCTGCATCTGCGGGAGGATACCCGTTCTACAATAATGGCAATACTCAGTATGGCACTAACGCGACTGGGTTTGATCCTAATCAGTCAGGGATGTATTCATTTGTGCCTCCTGCGCCACCGGTGCACAATGGTAAAGGTGAAGGGAGGCCGCCTCTGCCCCCTCCAATGACCCGGAGATCTATGAGCGGGTTCAATGAGAATGGCAATGGGTACTATGGTCCCGGGAGCGTGTCAATTAGTACTGGTGGCACATATAGCTCTCCCGGGACGACGGGGAGGTATCCAGGGTCCACTGCGTCCGAGTCCCCCAGCATTGGTGCCTCTAATCCGGCCCACCGCCAGATCCAAGGACCAAGAAACCGACCCATGTCGCTCAATGGCACGCCGGAAGACCTTGATATGGACGGTAAATACCAACCGACCCCGGTGGATACGGGTATTGATGCAGACTCTATTCGTGAGCATATGATGCAGTTGTGGTCCAAACTCGTGGATAGATCGTCCAAGCGACTCTATCACCTTGAGTCGGCACCACTGGCGAAAACACAGAGCTACGATAACGATGTAGTCGCACAGGGCGTAATCACTGAAGAGGAGGCTGAGGAGCGACTCAAAGTGTACCGTGAGCGACTGTATGACTATTTGCCGCTGGTGGAGATCTCTTCTGAGATGACACTGGAGGACTTTCGCCGTGACCAACCATGTTTATTCCTTACCATCATGTCAGTTTCCTCAGTGGCGATCCAGGATGACTCCAAGCTCGGCCAGAGCATGATTTTGCATAATAAAGCCCTGGAGACGGTCATTTACGAGACGATGATGGTCGGCACCAAAACGTTTGAGCTGTTGCAGTGTCTTATTCTGGTGAGCTTTTGGTACAACGATCCCGAGCTGTACCACCACCAGAAGAACCATCTTCTTACTAACTTGTCTATTTCCATTGCTACCGACTTGGGTATCGGCGGCACCTCTGTAAATAGCCCCAACAGTCTGCGGTACGACAAGATCATGCGTCCACAGACCCTGGTAGACCCGCGAACGCTCGAGTGCCGCAAGCTGTGGCTCTTGGTGTACTGCTCCTCAATCAACCACTCCATTGTGGTGAAGCGGCCTTCGTTTACATTGTGGGGGCCTTATATGGATGAGTGCTGTAACCTCATTGAGAAATCTGACCTTCCTGAGCGGGAGAAGCGCATTGCACACTTTGCACGCATGACACACATATTCGAGGACATCTCCAAGGCATTTTATTCAGAGTCTGGCGGTCCACCTCCGGATGTTAACGAGACCAAGACCAAATTCCTTATCAAGTTTTTTGAGACGAAACTTAATGAATTGTTCAACGGCGTGTCCCGCGAATCGCGGTTCGAGCCGTACTACCATGCGATTCAGATCTACCTGCATCAGTCGGTGCTCTACGTGCCATTCTCGCCGGAACTTGGCCGAGCACCGTTTTCCGAGTACAGTTTGGCAATGGGGGTGCTCAAGTGTGGCACGGAAGAGGTGAAAAATGCTCTGTGGTGCTCCTCGTCGTGCATCAAGTGCCTCGAATGGTTCGCCAGCATCACTCCCGAGGAGTTGGCTGTGTTACCGACGTTTAGCTACACCCGACTCATCTTTGCCACGTCTACGTTGTTCAAAATACGTGCTCTGAGTCTGACTTCGGACGAGTTTAGAAACATATGTCCACCACAGGAGTCGTCGATCAAACTCATCAACAAGGTGTTGAACCTGCTCAACGAAGTGATACAGCGATTCCCATTTGCCAATTGCGCGCTGACTTATGGGTTCGTGTTGCGGCTGTTGATGGTCCACTTTGACCGGCAAATATTCCACTTCTTCTCCACCAAACGGGCCCTGGCCAACGAGTCTTCTACAGAACAACCCCAAGCACAACAGGACCCTCAGCCACATCAATTCTCTCAGATACAGCAGTCGCAGCAGATGCCGCCGCCTCCGCCAGACCAAGCCGCACAGCAGGCCAACAACAAGCCGCTTCTGGCAGTGCCCCAGCAGAACAACAATACTAACCCCGGCTCCCCGCTGGACATTCTCAGTACGGTCGCTGTAGACGGCATGGGCCGGCCCCAGCAGCCGCCGCTACCAATGCCCAAGTACGGCTCCGTGCCTAACGCTAACGCCATTAATAACGGCCAGGAAGATGCTACCGAAGAATACCCATACTGGCTTATGGGCGACGACTTTTGGAAGGACCTGGTCCCCAACGTCGAAGCGTTTACTGGATATGATATCATGTGAAATAATTAATATAATTGTATCTATTTCTATCGCCCCGAGTGGCGCCATCTACGCGATTTTGGAGCCGCTTGGTAATTCGCGCAAGGTGATGGGCCATCCCAAGTCGTCCGACCCCCGGGTATCGATATCACCAACTTTCAAATCACCACCATGAGCGAGCTTCGCCAGAGGAAAGTCACCCGGGAGGAAACATCTGACAATGTCGAGCGAAAAGAGGAGATCAGCTCCAAGCCTACGTTTGTCGACGTGCTTAAAATAGTGGTCTCTGTTCTGCTCATCCAGATCGCCCTCTCCTTCTATGTCACCGGCACGGCTACCTGGGGTGTCCAAACGCGGTGGACCAACCCGCGGTACGTCCAGTTCAGGGCAATTGGTCACCCGGTGTCACTCACCGAAAATGACCTCGCCAAGTATGACGGCAGCAACCCGGCTTTGCCGATTTACATCGCCATTAATGGCGAGGTCTACGACGTGAGCTCCAACCCTAGCATGTACGGCCCGGGAGGGTCCTACAACTTTTTCAGTGGACGTGATGCGGCTCGGGCCTACGTCACTGGTTGCTTCACTACGGATTTGACCCATGATATGCGCGGGCTGGACGAGGAGGAGGCTGCCAAGGGCATTGCTGGGTGGCAGCGGTTCTACGAGAATTCATACAAGTACTGGCACGTTGGTACGGTGAGCCACCCGCCATTGACGGGCGATCCTCCAGCCCCGTGCAAAAGGGGAGCCCCTGCGCCACAGAGTGTGCTCCAGGCACGTCATTAAGCAATGGCTACGGGGTTGTCGGATCTTCATGTTCGAGCCCGGTGACGGAGGTTAGACAAGTACGCCACACGCAGGTACCAGATGCGAATAAAAATAGCCTCCGGGAGATTGCTGAGAATATATAAACTAGCAACGAAACGAAGTAGTAATCAAGGATATCAAATAATGTGGAAGGTACTTTCATTGATTGCGTTGATAGCGACTGTGGTAGCTGCGCTACCTGTACCGGAGGTATTTGCTCTCCAAGTAGCCACTACCGAGGACCGGCCGTATTACAAGTATACAATGTATAGCGGCAGTTTCGGCGACCGGCCTTTTGGAATTCTGCAGTTCCCTCCGAAAGGGTGGTACCAATTGGGCGACTCACGGCTCAATTACACGGAGAGTTCGGGTGCACAGGTTCAGTGGGCAGACTTGCCAGAAGTCAATTTCAACGGGCGATCCCTGTTCAACTTTACCCTCGACTACGTATCCGCCTCGCCGGTATTCTCTAAAGAATATTCGGGGGATTCGGAGTATCTTCAGGTCAATTCGCGGCAGGATGCCTTTTGGGTGTGTTTCCATAGCTTTACTGGCCAGTGGTACGTTGCCCATTCCGAGGTCGAGGACCCGTCCAACTATTTCTTTGAAGGCGATTCGTGCGACCGAATTGACGGCCTCCGTGTCACCGACCTTTCGGTGAATTCTTAGTTAAACAGGTTTATTATAATTTACTCATCAATCGTTTTCTAAACGGGTTTATTATTCACCAATCGTTTTTCACTGGCGACTCTACGGCCAATACAATGGGCCTATTGGCAGGATATTCCAAAGGTTGTCCAATTTTTTTTATCTCTCATATCAACGATTGCGGCTCAAAACTCTGTAGAAATCACTGCAAGTCCATTTACCATACTCCAAGGAGTTGTCCTATACCGGTACGTCAAGTATTCGTTAGTCTTGGCTCGATATCGGCAGATCTTCATGTTTGAGTCAGGCGGAATTGACAGACTTAGACATTACGCCGCACGCAGGTACCAGGTCAAGTGGATGAGAAGCGCAAGCTATAAAAATAGCCCATTATTCTATACAGAATATAAAAAAGCATAATGAACAAGTATATTACGTTAAGGACAAAATGTGGAAAGTACTTGGTATTTCAGTGATTGCGATGGTAGCGTCTTTGGCGGCAGCGCTGCCCCCACCGTTGGTGATGGCGCTCCAGGTGGAAACTACCGAAGACAAACCGTATTACAATTATACCATGTATAGCGGGACCCTTGAGCGTGACCACCAGACACTAGGGCTTCTGCAGTACCCTGTCAAGGGATGGTTCCAATTGGGCGACTCGCGGCTCAACTACACGGTCACCGTTGAGGAACCGGTCCAGTGGGTCAACTTGGCCGGGGTCAGTGACACGGAGCCTTCGGTGTTCAACTTTACACTTGATTCGAGTCAGGCGACCCCCGTGTTCTCCAAGCAGTACTGGGGCGAGACGGAGTATCTCCAGGTCAATTCGCGCCGGGACGCCTTTTGGGTGTGCACTCATTTCTTGACGAAAGGGTACTACGTTGTTCACTCCGAGTTCGAGGATCCTACTTATCACTTTTTTGCGGGGGACAAATGTGAGCGAATTGACGGCATCCGTGTCACCGACCTTATGGTCAATTCTTAGTCAATATCAATAACCCTGTTGTAGAGGTATAGCCATGCTGTAGAGATGATAGCCATGCTTCAGAGGTAACCATGCTTCAGAGGTAACCATGCTTCAGAGGTAACCATGCTGTAGAAACGATAACGATACAATGGAATACAGTATTCCACGCTAATACAACGGTTAGAAAAATTTCCGCAGGGCGCCGGATCGCTGAGGAGAGACTCCTTCGCCCCGCAAAAGCTCCAGGTACACCCTGCCGTCACTGCCATAAAACGTAAACCTCCAAAGCGAATCCCTCAAGAGATAAACAGCTCCGCTCGCCAGAGGCTCCTTGAGCTCATTGCCGTCAATTACCAACAGTGTCTCATACCCCGCGGTAGGAACCCCCTGGAATCCGCACATGAGTTCATTGTTATTCTCAGACAGGCTCATATCCGCAACGGTCAACGAATCTAGCGCATTCTGAACCTTGACGCGCGTCTCCTGCTTCAAGAATATAGAGTCATAAATCGTATCTTCACGCCGTTCAACCTTTACTAGATCGTCACGTAGCTGGAACACTACTACTCGCGGCGGCTCATCAATATATGGACGCTGGTATGTAACCACGTTCCTTCCCCCCAATTGGTTAATACACAGATTAGAAACCTTAATGTCCTTGAGGTTTAGTTGAATCTCCTCATGCACAGTGCCAATACTCTCTCCAGCAGTGTTGATTTGCACTGGAATTAGCTTTTGTTCAAGCCCTCTCAGTCTATAGTACCGACATTCGTGCATGAGCTTCTCACGGTGCGTGTCATCCTCAATATGAACATGGGCACCCCGCAACAATTCCAAAAGTTCCTCAAAGAGCTTGGCCGACCGCTGGGGGATCGCCATTGGCGCCATTGGCGGCGGCCTGAGCAGATTGAACCGCTGCCTCACTTGCTGGTCGTCCAACAATGCGGTCTTGCTCAGCGTGAAAAAGTTTTGCTTGTCCCCAGGGCTGTTAAACAGCCTTTGAGGTATACGCAGACACTTACCGCCAATGTCGATAAACATGTCAGAAGTATGGACCTGCTTTAGCAGCCGCGGAAGATGATAATAGGTCGCATCGGCCGCAAGATATATATACATGGTGTGATCCGCCGGGGACGTATAGTACCCTTGGAGATGGCTCGAAATGAGCTTGAATACCTCAGCGCTCCGGTCAATGTAGAGCGTAGGACGCTCTTCCTCGGGGAGATCCTTATACGGCATAAAGAACTCGGTAAAGTACGATGGGGCATCAGAAGAGAGCGAAGCGCCACTCAACCGGAAGGTCTGCCCCCCGACCTGGAGTGTGTACATCTGCTCATGAGGCAGGATGTCAGGGATCACTGGATTGAACGGTCCGGTCGGGTTCATTGTTGGTAAGCGAAGAGACGGAGGTCGGAGATCGGGTCCTAAATGATACGCGTGAAATTTCACAACGCGTCATTTCTCCCGCGTTAATTGATTTGGCAGAATGAACGACTATTATAGCATAGATGACATTATAACCGATGGCCAGAAGCTGCCGTGTAACTTTGAGATCTCGGTACCGGGGCTGGGGTATCTCCAGGGCGAACCAGGTACAGAGGTATGGGATCACTAGTCAAAAATGGGTGTACAGTACTAATCGGGGGCAGATTAAGCAGAATACAAAGCTGGAGCTCCCGCTGTGGCTGGCAGAGATGTTGGCTATTTCGGGTGTTTCTGAGGACTCTCAGACTTCATTTGTGACTCTACTGGAACCGCCAATGTTCTCGGAGAAGGTCCTCAATGCATTAAAGTCTGATCCCATCAACGTAGATATCGGAGAGCTGTCGCCGGTGTTTTACAGGCTGTTACAGCGGTGGCTGGCGATTTTCCCCGATCCTGAGATGGCCATTGTGGCTATTCAGACTCTTCAAGCCCGAGTCTCTGCCATCTCCGACTTTGCGCACAATCCACGGGGAGCCATGGCGGATACTTCCAACTTTCTGCACAAGCTCGAACAGGTTGAGTCCAGACGTGAGTATTAAATGTTGTGGGAGGGGGGTTGACTAACTGGTTTAGTATACAAATCGTCCTCCGAGTCGTCAAAAGACTTGAGAAAATGGCTGGCCAAGGAGTCTGGTATTTAAGCATAACTAACAAACATGGGGTGAGGGAGTCAGTTTAATAAATTATAATATACATTACTCGTCGCCAAAGAGGTCGTCGTCGTCATCCTCTTCTTCATCGTCTATAATTCGTCTCTTCTTAGAAGAGCCGCCGCCCGTAGAGTCCCCAGCCCGCTTCTTAGACCCTTCGTCTTCGGAGCCAGTCTCAACAGCAGACTTCTCCGATGCGTCTTCGTCAAAGGACACGTCGTCCTCGTCGCTATCGATGAACTCCTTGCTGAGATCGGACTTTTTGCTTCTGCCCTTGATCTTTTCGCTCTTGTCGCTGTCGGCCTCCTTACGTTGCTTCTTGCCCCCCTCTCGCTTCTCCTTCTTGCGTCGCTGCTTCTCCGCATCCTCGTTAGCAATAACCTCCTGCTCCCGCTCGGCCTCCTCGGCTCGTCGCTCAGCCCATTCCCGAGCCTGCTTCTGGAGCTTCTTTCGCTCTTCCTCGAGGTGCGCCTCTCGCTCTTCGGCCTCCTTGCGCTTACGCTCGATTTCCTCCTCCCGCAGCCGTTTCTCCTCCTCAATCTTCTTCTTGGACTCTTGCAGCTTGCTCAGAGTCTGTCGATCGTGCTCCTTCTGCTCCTCGAGAATTCGCTCCAGCTGCTTACGCAAAGTGTTCTGACCCATGAGCGCTCGCTGCTCAATCTCCTTGGCCGGGTATGGCGGGTGGCCATCCTTGGAAATCTCCTGCAGCTCTGAAATGGCCTTTTCCAGGCCCTCTGACGCATCTTCAATCACCTCTACGGACCGCTGGTTGATGTTCATCTTTCGATACACATGCTCAGCAATCTGGAACTGCACAAATGCCACGTTGAACCGCAACGCCGCGTGATTTGGAACCAGCTCAGAGGCAGATCGCGCATAGCTCAATGCCTGCTTCAACGCGTTGAGGTCCTTCTCGCTAATGCCTCGGGCATACCACGCACGCCCCAGCATGGACATGATATTGGCGTCAGACCCGGCCTTGTACTGGCTCAATGCAATCTCGTACGACTCAATCGACTTGTGGTACTGACGGAGGTCAAAGAAACAGTGACCCATGTTGAGGTAGACCGAGACATCGTTGAGGGTCTCTCGGATCTTGGAGAAAATCTGCAGCGCAATCTCCGATCGCTTCGTCTCGGCGAAGATGATGGCGATACCCTGCGCGGCGAACGCATTATGGGCATCAATTTGCAGCGCCTTGTTGAACAAATCCGCTGCCTTGAAATACGTCTTTTGCTTACGCTCCTCGTCTCCAGAGCTCTTGGGACGGATCTCTCGGGCCAACGTCAGATAAATGTTGCCCATGGCAACCAGCGCGTACCCATCATGGTTATCATAGCTCGTCAGCGTCGTCTTGTGGTGGTCCTGGATCGTAGTGCCGCTAGCGCTGTCTCCGCCTCGCCGCTTCTTGTGGAGATACCAGCCCTGGAGAGCTCGGACTCCCAAGTTGTTCTTGTCCTTTTCCATCAATTCTGCCATCATGGACTCGGCATCGGCGTCGTCCTTGATAATGTGCAAGAAGGTGAGTCGTACCCGGGCGTCGAGGTAGTCTGGCTGCAGCTCGAGAACTTTTTGGTACCCTTTTTTAGCCTCCTCAATCTCACCAATGGCATCATTGAGACGTGCCACATTGAACAGGATGGTGACTTTTTGCTTATCGCCACCCTCGTGGTCCTCAGCAGACTTGAGCGCGTTATCAAACGACTCTCGCGCCGAGTCAACGTTGCCCTTCATGTAGTTGAACACACCAAGGTTATTGTGCAGCTGCGGCTCAATGGCCCCCAGCTCATTGTCCCTGATGATCTCCTCCAGCAGCACCAGCGCCTTGTCCGTATTCTCCTCGAGCAGTTTCGACAGCATGAGCACTGCCTCAAGAGTCGGCACCTCATTAGCCTCCTTGCAGAGCCGAATGTACTTTTCCAGCAAAAAGATGGCCTTGAGCTTCTTCTTCTTGTCGTTGTGGGACCGTTTGGCGTAGAGCAGGCCAAGCAGCAGAATGGGCTCGGGGGCCCGTGGGTTGTTCTCGACAAGCTTCTCAAACGTTATCAGTGCCTCGGGGGACTCTTGTGCAATCTGGATGAGACCCTTACCAATCGACGGCAAAATGTTCTTCGGGTTGAGCCGCTCAGCCTGGGAGTAGCTCTCCAGCGCCATGTCGTAGTTCAGCTGCGCGTGGTGCGCCCGGCCCATCCACAAGTACCCGTCGCTCCGCAGCGACGGCATGTCGGTATACTCAATGACCTTTTCACACAGCCTAATGACCGAGTCCAGCTCCTTCTTCGAGTACAAAAAGCCCGCCAATACCAGCGAGCTCAGGCAGTTAGTAGGATCAATCTTGTACGCTTTTTGCGCGTGCTCAATGGCAGACGCATAAAACCGGCCAAACTTGTCCCCCTCAATGTCCTGGTACGCCTTGTCCAGGAAGGTGAGCCCGACCAAAATCTCAGCCGCGTCGCTCTCGGGGTTGAGCTCCAAGGCCCGCGCCCATGCATTGAACGCCGTCTCCTTGTCGCCCAGCTGCCAGCAGCACAATCCAATGCCAATCCGCGGATCCGGCTTGATATCAGGGCGCCCAATGAGTACCGTCTGGTAAATCCGCAGCGCATCCCGATAGTTCTTTCGCTGGTACAAAACCCTCGCTTTCCCGAGCTGCGCAAATAAATTGAGATCATTGGATTCCTTGAGCGCTGATTGGAACGTGACATAGGCCTCGTCGAACTTGCTTCGCGCCAATGAAAGCGCGCCCTTCATGAGCGCGTTTGATCCGGATCGGCTCGACAGAGAGAGCGCATAGTTGCCGTTCTTCATCGCCATCGAGAACATGGCCTCCTTGGTAGGACCCTCGGACCCTTCCTCCTTCTGAACCTTGGCAGAACGGCACTCACGAAGGTAGAGCCACGCGAGGCAGGCGACAAACGGCAGCTTGGACCGCTCGTCTTTATTGTCCCGCTCAAGCGCCGCATTGATCACGCGCATCGCCGCCTGGATCATGCCCTTCCGGGCATACAGAATCGCCACCGTGAGCCAGTACTCGTCGCTTGACTGCTCGTTTTCGAGAAAGGTGCACAATTCGTCCGGGTCATCGGGCATATCGCTCATCCGAATGGTCACGACATCCCCGCCGTCGTGGAGCGGAATGTCCACGCCATCGTCGGCACCGGCCGGGGCATCCATTGGAACATCTTCGTCGTACTCTGACATCCCGACACGCTCTTGGGGGCAGTTTGGGGCTTCAAGTGTCGTCGTCCTCGTCTTCACGGAGGTTCGATTAGTTGAGGTGATTTGATTTGTCCCAACGCTTGCGCCCGCGGTGAAAAATTGAAAAAAAAATTGGGGGGATCGTGCACAGCCGCACATGATATCAGTGATCGACGCTTGAAAAATTAGCAGAGCCCGTAATCACCAGTATTGAGTGCGTTTGCTGTGGTAGAAGAAGATGGCGCCAGTGAGATTGCATTTGGGGGGCCTTTCGGAGGGTTTGGTGGCCGGGCTTGATGACTTTACTAACCGGCTGGAGAAGTTTGGCGAGATTCAGAAGGGAATCGAGCTTCACCGCAAGCCGTTGGCTGAGACGTACTTTGGGTTCGTCACCATTGATCTCGAGCCGAAACAGCTGAATGATTTGCGGACAAAGTACCATAATGTGCAGTATAAGGGAGCCATGCTCACTGTGGCTATAGCCAAGCCCGATTACAAGGAATGGCTTGAAAACGACCGCAGTCGGCCTGATCCAGAGCCGTCCCACGATGAATTGAAGCGCATGTACTCGGTCCAGCCACGAGAGATAGACGTCATCCCTGGACGGATGCGGGAGTCGCGGCGGAGGAATTTGTACGGGGCGACGTTTAGAGTTCTCAAGAAGGGCTCCAAGACGCCGGTGACGCTGCGGATGCGGAAGCAGAAACTGTGGGGTATCTCGAATAAGAATTTGGAGGATTTGGTGTGGTCGTATGAGAATGGCCAGTGGAAGGATGGTCAGGGTGGTGTAATTGAGACCGTCGACTTTGAGCGGGTCCTCAAGGAGACCTCTGGTGATAGCAGCGAGCCGGCAGAAGCCAGTAGAGATATGCAGATTCTGGAGGATATGTTTGGCGGTAACCTTGATGGCGATTTCTCAATTGCCCTCACCGATGACGAGGATGATACCAAGCCTCGTTACAACCACACACAAGACCTGGACCAGCCGATGGAAGAAAAGCATAGCGAGAGCTCGGACGAAGAAATGCTCGACGAGCCAAAGGCACCCGTTGTCAGCACTTCTGTTTTGCGGTCTGTGTTCAACGCCTCAAACGATAAAGAGTCTTCTGCAGGGTTCAGCGGATTCGGAGGTAACGATGAAGGCAATGTTAAGAGTGGCGGCTTATTTGGTGGTATGATCGAGGAAAATGAAATTGAGGAGCAGGAAGAAGAGGAGGTACCGCTTCCTTCTGTCGAGAGTATCCGTGCCGAGCGAGAGAAGAAAGAACAGGACCAGGGCATTGTCCCCCGTAAGGCACTAAGAGGTCTGTTCTTTGCCCATAGCGACTCGCCCTTCTTGTTCGCCCAGTCCCAGTTTGCTCGACTGACTTCCACGCCATTTGATAAGACGGCATGGGAGGACGAGTTTTGGAGCAAGCGTGGTGAGTGGAACCGGGAGCTACGGCGACGAAGACGGGAAGTCACTCGTCTCATTCGAAAGAAGAATCAGTCCAAGGGCATCAAGTCATGATCCGTTACGAACTAACCAACACTTTGCATGTTTCCATACTCAAACAAATTACTGCTTGCATGTTTCCATACTCAAAATATAATACTGTATTAACAATAATGCTTAGCAGTATGCCACTTGCTGCCCATCTCTACAGCAGCAGCACCCCAGTCAGTTCCGTGGTTATGGCCGCCCTCAGTCAAGCCGGCTCGGGCCTGGGCCTGCTCCTCGGTCAAACAGGTCAACAGACCAAAGATGACTGGCACCTGGAGCTCCTCCTGCAGTCGCATCAGGCCATGGGACACCGCATCAGCAATATACTCAAAGTGCATTGTCTCGCCCTTGATCAGAGTGCCAATCGAAATCAAGGCATCCAGCTGCTGACAGTCCTGGTAGAAGAGACTTATAAATCATTAGTAATAGATCAAAAGACACCAATATACTCACGTCTTAGTGCCAAATGGAAGCTCATAACTGCCTGGAACAGACATAACAGTGATATTCTTCTCCTTAACGCCCAGCTCCTTGAGCTTGGCCACCGCACCAGCAACCAGAGCGTTGATGACCTCAGCATTCCACCGAGCGTGGACAATGCCAATCTTCAAACTGGACCCTGTACTTGCGTTAGTTTTTACACGCCAAACTCATCAACATACCATCGTAGGTCTGATCAACTTTCCCAAGTCCGGAAATTGGCATTCTGTCTCTTCTTGCTCAAATGTCGCTCGTAATGGGCTAGTTTGGTCCGAGGGAAGGTCGTCCTCGGAAGTGATTTCCACGCCCCATCGGCGCGCCCCCGCAAATTAATCAGAGCTGTCAGCCGCACTAGCGGCCCGAGGGAGCCGCAGCGGACGCCAGAACCGGTGCCATTTGGACCGAGACTTGAATGGCTGGGGCCGTGAGCATGTTCTCCGGGGTTTGTCGGTTACTACTTCCCCGGGGAGCGATTGTGCCCGAATGGCTGGAGGAAGGGTGCTGAATATAACATCTTTGGAGAGCGTGGGGTCCACTAGCACATCATAATCGCTGGGAGACTTGTGGTTCAATGGCGTATTCTCGTCTTCCCATGATTTGGGCTTGTAGGGGCAAAAGTTGTAGTGTATAGCATTCTTTCGGCACAGGGGCGCTATCGACCCAGTGCTCGACTGAGATAGCTGGCCAGTAGACTCGACCTCGTCCAGCGTTAGCCGCACCAAATCGTTTATCCGCCTCTCGGTAAGCTCTTGGTGCTGGTATGATGGGAGTAGGCTGAGGTCGCTTTGTGCCTGGTCGATTGTGAAAAGCTTTAGAAAGCTCAATGGCGTTGCGGGGACGTCTTCGTAAACCGATTCGGGGCTCTTGGCGCCATCTTGAACTAGTGAACTAGGCGCTGAATTGTCGTCCAGGTTGACGACATTGAGGTCGACAAGGTCATTGTAGTTGAGCTTGTCGATGTCTTCCGTAATTGGCATCATGGCCACATTTACATTGATAGGAGGCAGAATGTATGCGTCTTGGATTGACGTATCATATTCCTGTTCCCGTTCTTGGGATTGGTGGCGATAGGTCATGTAGAGGTTATCCGATGGGTTTGAAATGGGACTGGGAGATACAATGGACAAATCTGGTTCGTCGTTGAATGCGCCTTCCATGAACCCGTCAATCATGATGGTAGAGAATAGTTGTTCTTTTCCGGGGGGTTAAGAATTGTGGCTTTAGGTTGAGCATGTAGTTGCGCAACCACATTAGCAACATTATCGTTACTCAATAGTCGCCCATAAACCCTAGCGAAGAGCTAATTTTGCCAAGCACTTTAGAGCTTATGGTTAGGGTCTTGTGATGGTTACAAACTACGGTGCACAATTAACTAATTTGGCGCCTGGGAAATAGCATACTATCAATTACATATAAATTACACCCTATGGTAGAGAGCTGCCATCATTGAAATCGTTAACTATAGGTTTAGGGCATGTGTGGAAAGGCTAAATATTTGGGTTCAGGTACAATAGACCCGTAGATGATCTGGGGAAAACCCTTATCTAACTCGGGGGGGTACTCAAGGTAATAGCTGAAGTACTGAAATAATGAGCTTGGTAGTCTGTTGCCCTTGGGCTATCAGTTGCTGAGATTATTATATGACAAAGTGTGAATATCTCCGTAGGCAATGGACTCTAATCAAAAATTATTAATCAAGCTATGCGCCTGTATAACGGTTTTTGTCTGCCTTCCTAATAGTTAGCTGCACGCTGGCATTAGATAGGTTGAACAGCACATGTTTTAATCCTTCGGATAACCGTTGCTGCCGCCCTATAGATCTAATGCCTTGGCATTGTAGATCATGCGAATGTTACACTATTCTAGACCTCCACCTGCGTCTCCTATCAAACAAGGCGATATCTGCCCCTGGACCTACGATTTATAATCCTATTAACGCAGAGGCATCCTCATGGAGTTACCATCTCACAGTTCACCTAAGAAGCGCTGATTTCTCGGTGTCTCCACCGGTATCTCCGATAGAGCCGCTTCGGGCTCTAGCATTCAGATTCTTTGCCGCATGCAATATAATCACCAATACTGCAGAGGAGATTCGTTTGAGTCAAACGAGTCACTATCAGCTCAACCGCTTCGTTTGATGCAGTCTTTGTAGCGCCGTGTGTTTGGATCAAACATTTATATATCAGCCAAAATGCTACCGGCCATGCCAAACAAAAGATCAAAATGAGTTTTTTAATACTGCCTAATGAATTGATCTGTCAAATATTCAAGTATACTTTGAGCGACTTGGAAACTTCAAAGGTATTTGAAAACGATTTGGGCAGAGCCACTTCGTCCCCCCAGCTGCACTGTCTCAGCAACCTTTCCAACACTTGCAAGCGATTCCGCGAAGTGGCAAGTACAAATCGATTCTGGAAGAATGCATGCCTCCCACTTTATCGGGCAATTGGCCTGAGCAATGGAGAAGTTGACCAGATAGACAGCCATTATCAGTGGTATAAGGAACAGATTCACTTAAATTCTAACGTTCCCAAGCTCATCGGCAGGGCAGTGTCCTCTCAGCCGGATAGAATCGAGCTGCTTTGTGAATTGGCTAGCTATGGTAAAAGAATTCGATGGCCCACCATCAGGTTGCTCAACTCGACGAGTGACATGACCTTGACCCTTTACTGCAAACGACTACTGCACACAGTTGGCATTGTTGATTTTTTGGATCAGTTGAGAGAAATAGCTGCCTTTCCTGAGCAATATTCTCCCATGGACCTGCTTCTTACTGTTCAGTCTGCCACTCGGTCGACTCGCAATTTCAACCACCGCATGAGAGTTTGTGACCTGTTCGAACTCCACCCCAGCATAATTGCACCCGAATATTATGACTGCCCAGCAGTAATCATTGATACTCCAATACAAAAACGGGCTATACAAATACACACTATCGGCAAGGTCATCATCCCTGAGTACATTGAGCCGCAAATGGGACTGGGGAGTGAAACACAAGCTCTAACGGGTCTTAGCCCAGTGGCCCATGGAATTATACTATGGCATTTGGCGGAGAAATACCACCGAGTCAGCGCGAGCTTAATCATACTGCCGTTCAAAATACTGCTGCGGCTGCAAACTAATGGCAAGCGCGAAACTGTTTACTTGGACTATCTCGAAGAACGGCCGTTGCTGACCGAATCTGAGCTGGAGAGGCTCTGTGCTGCCAATAATTATACTGGCAGTATTGAATCAGCGTCTTTAGAGGATATTGCTAACCATTTACTGGATTTCCGGACCGATGATGCTCCCCACATGGTCCAGTCTTTGGTCGAAAGAGCGCAAATGAAGAAAATCCACGCCACCTCCATGATTACTGAATCAATTTTCAAGTTCTTGTCATTGAAATTGGTATACGGAAACGTTGGTGAGAGGGTTACTGCGTCTGGATGCATGGCACGACTAATTGCCAATATTTGGTATCACGAACCCGGTTTGCTAAAGTATATTTCCCAGCTCAGCCATAGCGTATATGTGGCACAGTGGGAAAGACTAGAGTCCAACTTATGTCATAGAGGAATGAATAGCAGTGCAGCTATTCACTCAGATTTACCAGTCGGTTCAATAGTAAAGACCGGCAAGGGCATAGTAGGGGTACTTGTCCTTTGTAATGACGTTCAATCAACTATCCTGACCCAAGGATGGGGGATGGCTACTGCGCCAACGTCTGAACTCATGAAACACGACACCCCTGAGAAAGAGTACCTGCATTTTAACCAAGATGACCTTGCCGAATATTTCAGAGAGTACAACCACGGGACAAAGGCTTTCATTCCAAACTATGACCTGCTATCATATTCTGTGTGACGCATTCCCTATTTTAAACTCCAGCGTACTTTAGAATGTTATCTATACAGCTGTAGTCACAATTGCTGCAAAGGAGTGCTCATTTCCTGATCTATCATAGAGCTTTGCGGCAGGAATCACCTCTCCGGCAACCGTAAAGGCGTAATTCTCAGTAGCATACAAAGTAGTCGCAATAACCGATTTGGTTCGCTTAATCGTATCTTCCAACTCCTTTCCACTTTTCGCTGTAAGTGTATAAACTACCCAGGAACCATAGC
Source organism: Blastobotrys malaysiensis (assembly GCA_030558815.1). NCBI lineage: Eukaryota > Fungi > Ascomycota > Dipodascomycetes > Dipodascales > Trichomonascaceae > Blastobotrys > Blastobotrys malaysiensis. The sequence goes on from JAKTQL010002500.1 coordinate 59,567, forward strand.
TGACCTGCGTGGGCGTGCTCGTGGGAGGGTACACAAACTGGAGCGCTGGACCATCTTCCTCTTCACTGTCATCATCGTCAGGTTTGATACATTCCAGGTATGGCTTGAATGTTGCGGTACCAGTCCATTCGATGACCGCCCCTCTAGGGAGTGCCTCAACTTGGGCAATTATCAATGGCATGTTAGGCTGATAAGTGTCCCATGCTCGAGTTGCCACTGGAACTAGGTCAGTAGAGGTAGTAAATGCAACTGCTGATGTTAATGTCGACTTCACTTCGGTCAGGATCTTATCGACATGCTGTAGTGAAAGGGCGGCTTGGGTATGAGGGGAACTGTCCAGCTGAGCAGTAGCCGGGATTAGTCCGATTTGGCCGGCGAACGTGGTCAGTTCTTCGGCCTGGACGGACTGAGAGTATGGGCCAATATTTGGCGGAGCCCAGTAACTTTGGCTTTGAACATGGAGTCCGGACCGGTTTCGCGAGGGTTTCCGCGCCACGGCAGAGAGCTGAAGTTTACAGGGTAGGTTTGTTTGGATGCATGCTCTGGAGGCAGGATTCGGCTTGGTGAAGTAGTCGGAGTAGATTTTGTTCACTGCAGCAAATGCCGACATGTCGCTAACTAGCAGTGAAACGAAGACCAGCGATTCAAAATCGAGGCCGTATTTGTTGAGATTGGACTCAAGTTGTTTGAATATCTCGCGGACGTCACTTTCAAGATCGGGGCTTTCTGGAGCAGTAATGTTATAAAAGCATATCTGCGAGCTGGATTCCAGCACAGTTTGCTGGACTTTTCCAATGGAGGTAACCGGGGCCCTGGTAAAACTCTGCGGTATCTCAATTTCCTTGATTTCGTCGCAAATATCGGCGCCAGGGGTGTTCAAGAGATCAGGAATTGCAAGGTTATAATCGAAAATTGGTCCCTCCGATTTATCCTCTGTGGTTACCTCAATTTTAGAGAGATAAGAAACATACTCGCTAGGCTGATCGATGACTGTTGATTTGGTCATATCAAGAAGCAGTCTCTTTTTGAAAATTGGCGCATCCAGGACAAGCGTCTCGTATTCGCCCCCTTCTCCGCACAGATGCAGACCGTACATGGAGTTGAACTTAATTAGGTCGCTGCGGATATCACCTAGCGAGCGTCCCAGATGTGTCCTGTTGAGCCCAATGCCTGCTGTCTTAATAATACGCGCATCAACCCCACTATCGATGATCTCGTCCAACAGCTCGTCCTGGGGCCGGTTCCACAGGTACGCCAAACACGTGAGCCCCAGTCTCTGGCACACGTTTTCAACCCGAGTTCGCTGGTATGTAGACAGGATAGCTCCTACCGATACCGCCTTGACGTCGGGATGGGCCTCGACAACAGTCTTAACCAGGCTGTAAAGATCCTCAGTCTCATCCTTCTCCTCGGGTGCATACTCCAGCCCCTGTACAACGTTCCCGCCCTTGATCTCGGCTCTGTACATGGGTACCCCGAGACACTCGCTATAGTGTTCGAGAGCATGATAGCCCACGGTCTGGTACATGAACGAGTCCATTTCGTCTCCGTCATGGTCCACCGGCGGGTGTAAATTCGCCAGCGCCTCCAGCTCATGTCCGTTGCTTAGACAATGGAGGATATTGAACATGGAGTCCTTGCCTCCAGACACCAGCGCCACAAACTTCATCTTTAACCTTGACTAGAGGGTACAAAGTGCTTGAAGATCTTTCACACAGCCGTGCGGTGACATATTCGATAACCCCCACAACGCATGTGTATATTTGCCATGGCATCTCCACGGCCGTCGAAATTAAACATCCCATAGGCCAATTCCATATTTAATTCAACCATCCAATAGTTATCCGGTCCCTGGTGGATCCCCGTCATACATGTCCTGAATTAACGCATATCATGCGCTGATTTAACGTGTCAAGTAGTTAACTTAACCCCATAGGCGAGCATCGCCCCCCCTTAAAATACGACACAGCCATCGTCATCAAACCAGGGGAGTCCGATCTAGAGAATCCCAGCGTTGCGACATTTACCCTCCGAAGCACGGACTGAGAGTGAAAAATCTGCAAAAATGAAGAAAATGTTCGGCAGAAAGAAGGAGATCACTCCTGAACAGAACCGGAGCTATCTCGAGGACTCTGGCATCTCCATTAACCACGGGTTCAAGCGGGCCTCCAAGTTTAGCCAGTTTTCCAATCATGCGCAGAACGTGGCCGCCAATGAGAGCCGCAACAACTACGTGCCAGGGCAGTCCGCCGCGGCGCCACCGCCGCAACAGCCGCCCCAGGGCCGCAGCGCCAACCCGTATGCCAATGCAGCCGCACAGCTCAACTACCAGGGCGGCGTTCCCTCGGGGCAGTCTCAGCAGCACGGGTCCCAGTCGTACGGGTCCCAGGGCCCACCGGGCCCACAGAGTTCGCAGACGTCGCAGTACCCGCCTTCGTACCACACGAACCCGCCGTCGCAGTACGGAGACTCGCCGTACGCCTCGGCCGAGAACTCTTACGCCAACCGGTTCGGAGCCAACCAGCGGCGTAACACTGATACCGACTCGACCTACGAGCGGAACCGGGACGCCTTGTTCGGTGCGGCGGCTGCGGCTCCTGCGGCGGCCAATGGCATTCCGGGGCGGTCCTCCATGAACCGCTCTGCCCCGCCCATGAACGACCTGGACGAGCTCAACGCCACCGAGTCTGAGCTCTCGGCGGCGTACCCACAGAAGCAGCAGAGCGAGCCGGCTGAGCCCATGGACTCGGAGGACGAGGACGTGGAGGCCATCAAGGGCCAGATCAAGTTCACCAAGCAGCAGTCGGTCAACTCTACGCGTAATGCACTGAGAATGGCCTCCGAGGCGGAGGAGTCTGGGCGAAACACGCTCGGTATGCTCGGTTCCCAGGGTGAGCGCATTGCCAGTACTGAGCACTCGCTCTCCCTTGCCGACACCCAGAACAAGATTGCCGAGGAGAAGGCGCGGGAGCTCAAGACGCTGAACCGATCCATTTTTGCCGTCCACGTGTCGAATCCGTTTGGCGCCAAGCGGCGGCTCCAGGAGAAGGAGGAGCAGATCAAGGCGACTCACCGAATGGGCCAACAGGAGCGGGAGGAGCGACGACGCAGAGCATACGACTCGCAGCAGCGAGTTACCGATGGGCTCCACCAGCGAAGCGCCTTGGCCGAGAAGTACCGGCCACGAAACCACGAGGAGCGACAAAAGTATCAGTTTGAAGAGGATTCTGAGGACGAGGAGATGGAGAATGAGATTGATTCCAACCTGGATGCCATCTCCTCCGCTACTGGGCGGCTCAAGAAGCTCGCCATGTCGACCAGCGAGGAGGTCAACCGACAGAATGAACGACTGGACCAGATTGCCAGTTCGACCGACCGGCTGGACACCAATGTGCATCTCAATACATCCCGACTGGCCAACATCAAGTAATCCTTTTGCATACGAGCGTTTATATATAATTCTTTGGTACTAATGACATTAATGAGCACTTTATAGTCTCCAGGCAGTTGTGCGAGCCTCAACTTTTGGTTCAATGAGCTGTTATTTACACTTCTAATAACACGGGAATTGCAACGTTATACAAGCATTTATATGAACGAACATCGAGCGATTATACACAATCGCATACTGTTATAATATAATAAGTTAGGAAACTACCAGGTAGAAAGAAAATACAGTGCTTTTAGCAGGAGTGGATACCAATAATGGCTCCTTAAGCAGAGTTGGAGTTGGCATAGTTGACGTAGACCTGCA
>JAKTQL010002500.1:63340-76159 GCA_030558815.1 Blastobotrys malaysiensis
GGGAGATAAAATATCGTGATACCCCGCGGCTAAAGGATAGTCTTCGAGCCACATCGGTTAGCTTGACCAAGCTGGGGCCTTTTTTTAGCCGTTTGTACACTAGCTCTTTGATTGATCGATACCTTGCTACTGGACACCAATGTGCATCTCAATACATCCCGACTGGCCAACATCAAGTAATCCTTTTGCATACGAGCGTTTATATATAATTCTTTGGTACTAATGACATTAATGAGCACTTTATAGTCTCCAGGCAGTTGTGCGAGCCTCAACTTTTGGTTCAATGAGCTGTTATTTACACTTCTAATAACACGGGAATTGCAACGTTATACAAGCATTTATATGAACGAACATCGAGCGATTATACACAATCGCATACTGTTATAATATAATAAGTTAGGAAACTACCAGGTAGAAAGAAAATACAGTGCTTTTAGCAGGAGTGGATACCAATAATGGCTCCTTAAGCAGAGTTGGAGTTGGCATAGTTGACGTAGACCTGCAGCTCGCCCATGTTGGCAAAGGAAAGACTGTGCTGACTGCCTGCCGCCTCGCCCACTGGCAAGTACTGCTCGCCCAACTCCTCGTCTCGTCCAAAGCTCTTGTGGTCCCGGATTCGGAACACGAGCTTGGCGTCGACAGGGGCGGTGAACGGAACAGACTCATCAATAGACGTATCGCCACCGGTGGACTTTATATTCTTGGACTTGTACAGCTCCTTCTCCCGCTTGCCGCTGACAGCCAAGTAGACTCTCACCTGGAGGTGCGACACACTGTCAAAGCCCTTCATGGACATGAGCGTCACTTGACCAGGCTGATTCTCAGTGTTGAGGCCGCTCATGTCGCTCGACATGGAGCCGATCCGCTTGTGCTGGACAGAGCTGTTGGACGCCTCAAGGCTATTGTCGCCGCCAGTAGTGTCGGCAATGCTCGCCGCATCATCGTCCTTGCCCTTTCGCCCAAACGGCAGCTTGGAAGAAAGGAAGTGGCCACCCTTGGAGATGCCTCCAGTGACACCGCCAGCAACGCCACCAACAACGCCACCGGCAACCTGACCAGCAGCGCCCACAACCTTGATTGGAGCGCCGCCGACATCAGACACGGTGCCCACAAAGGTGGTACCAAAGTCGTCACTGTCACGTCGCTTCTTGACATACATGGGCTTGAAGCTGAGCTTGACTCGCAAGACACCGCTCTTGCCGTCCAATGGCAGCTCTAGAATAACCGGACTCATTGGCTCAATATCCTCGAGTGGGATTCGCACCTTGCCCAAAAAGTCGTCGCCACCAGGACCCATGTCCCAGTCAAACACCTCGCATACGAGCTCATCCCGGATTCGGTTCGTAATGTCCGTCTCAAACGACTCGTTCCACACGGGCGATAGGGTCTTCTTGACCGTCTTGGTCTTGAAGATCTTGTTGCCATTGCGTCGGAAAACAGCATAAGGGTCAGACTTGCCGGATCTATCAGCAGCAGGCACGTCAACCGCCTCAATGACATCGACTCGCAAAGAACCCTCATTATTGATCGACTCCTCAGGGTCAAGCTCCATCTGAACGGGGAAGTATCGGCATCTCAGCTTAATCTTGATTTGTCGATCGCCCCTACCAGTCATGGTGACAACCTTCTCGTTGGCATAAGCCTCCTTGAACAAGTTGATGGTTGGAATGGCAACGTCGGCAATGGCCTCGGTGGCGGACTCCTTGGAGACCAGTTCAAACAGAGTCTCGGACCACTCGAGCTCTCGGATCATAGCCTCGCAGTTCTCGGTCAGCTTGTTGGTGCCACTCTTGAGCTTGTTGGAGACCCAAGAGGGCTGAGCGCTCTTGTCAACGACAATTCGCAGGTACGTGTCGCTCTCAGCGCCAAGGATGCTGTCAACCATGTAAACCATGACACCAGAGTTGTACTGAAGCTGCTCCTCAATCGGCATGACCACTGGAACAGGCTCTGGATACTCAATAGTCTTGTTTTCTGGGGCAGTCTCCACTGGGACAATGTCCTCATCGTCCTCCTCATCGGAAGAGTCCTCCTCTTCCTCTTCGGGGAGCTCCTCAACCTTGGCCGAGGCGTCAGGGTCCTCGCCTCGGGCGATCGCCTCCTCCCGCTCCTTGGCGGCCTTTTCCTCCTCCTTTCGCTTCTCCTCAGCCTCCTCGGGGTCCATGACCGCGAGGGCTGGGAAGAACTGGACAGAGTAGTTTACGGTGCCCTTGGCCGGCTTTCGGTCCAGGGCGACCGCCTGAGCAACCATCTTGTTCTCAGTGTGGGCAATATACTTGTTGTTGTCGTCAAATGTGATCATGTGGGAGATATCAATTGGCGCAGAGCCCAGAGCTCGATCCTTGCCCGATCGCTCCGCGTCCATTGCCTCAATGTACACCTTTTGTCGCGGGTTCTGCAGGGTAACATAAACCACAGTGTCCCACTCTGGCGTGTCAGTGTCGTCCAGGTAGAAGGTTCGGCCCTTTTGGAAGCCGTTGACAAAGACTCGCATGTATGGGTCAATCTTACCAATAGTCTCCAGGTTGGGCAGGCCAGTGGCATTCTTAAAGAAGAATCGCAACACGCCAATGGGCTCCACGTAGCCGCCGGCCTGAACGTCCTTGAGCGCCACTGGCTTCCAGGTAGCAGACATTCGCACTCGGCCGCTTGGGGTCAAGTTGAACCAGTCCTGGCCGTCCTGAATCTGGGCCAACAGGTTGGATAAAGAAACCTTGTACGCACCAACCACTGGGTCGGCCGCCAAACCACGAGAATCCTTAACCTTAACGCCAAGCTTGCACTTGGTCTTGTTGGTAACCAAAAACTCGTACGATTCGTCCCAGACTGGGTTGTTGGTTCGCTTGAGTGCCTTGCTCTGGTTCAATTTTCGGTCGTTGAGCTGCATCTCGGCATAAGGGGACAATTGGCCGACCATGGACTTCTTAGCGTCCAGGTCCTTACACTGGTGAACGGTGAATTTGACAATACCAGTGTTAGACTCTGGTGGCGGCTCGACAGTGCCGTCATCAAGAGTCTTACCTTCGAGGACGGGGTAGTAGTGAATATCAAAGTGCAAAGCGCCACGGTTCTTTCCAGCGGCCAAAACAGGCGCCTGAATGGCCTCCTGGTCGGGCTTGTCCTTGAGTGTCTCGAGCGGGAAGTTGACCACACCAATTGGCTTGTCCTTTCGGAAGTCGTTAAAGTCAATGAGCTGCATGGTGAGCACCTCGTTAAGGTTCTTGACGAGCAGGTACTTGGTCTCGTTCCACACCGGGTTCTTGGTATCGTCCTTGATACCGCTTCGGGCAAGCTCCTCTCGCTCGTTGAACGAGAACTTGATGTACGGATCAACAGTGTTACCAATAGCATCCGAGCCCTTGAGGCCCTTGGCATAGTTTACAGTGACGGCAAGGACACCAACTGCGGACTCAATGCCCGCGCCGGCCAGCATCTGCTCAATGTTGAGCTGGAACGTGTTGGGCGCGTACATCATGGGGCCAATGTTGGAGTGGACCATTTCAGTGATAAAGCTCTGGAGACCGGGGATGATGTTAATGTCAAAGCCAAACGTCTCGCCACCAATGGGCTTGAGCACAAAGTCAAACTGCGGGGGCTCGAGGAAGGAGACATCAACCGTCTGGACGTGGGGGAAGGAAGTGATCATCTTGATCCGCACTCGCATAAGACCCGAGAAGGACATGTCCTCCACGAGAATAGGCAAGCTCTTGGACACAACGCCCTTACCGATTCGCACGCCGAGCACAACCTTGGGGTTGACCTTGTTCTGGAGCTGCTTGGCAGTCAGGTCCTCAGTATCGTTGGGGGTAAAGGAGAATTTCCAGTCCATAACCGCAATGTCCTCTTCAGTTTTGGGGAAGGTTCGCACGTGGTCGACTCGCGGAGGCTTGGTACCAAGAGTAAAAGTATCGAGACTCAGCGACTCAATGAAGCCCGGCGTAGCGCCAATGAGCACCTGGTTGGCGGTCGCAACCACCGTCTCCGAGAGCACTGGCTCGTAAATGAGCCAAAACTTGACCAAAAACGAATTGAGCCACTCGAGGCTCTCAGTGTCCGTTTCGAGCTTCTTGAGCCCCATCTCTCGCGCGATATCATCCCGCGTATTTCGTCGCAGTCGACGCACCGAGGTCCGGTACGCGGTCGCCGTGAACGCCAGCACAATGGCAAGCCACGGGAGGCCACCGCCGAACCGCGCCACGAGCCACGAGAAGAAGGACGAAAAGACAATCAGCGCCGTGTTGTGGTACCAGTCACCATAGTATTTTTCCGTGACATAGGTCTCCAGCAGCGTCGATCGCTGGAGCAAATCCTCGGCCTCTTCGTCAGAGCTGAGCTTGCTCCGCTCATCCCAACCGCCGACTTCCTTCCAGCCCGTGTACTCGGGCTCTGGAGGAGCCTTCTTCTTCTCCTCCTTCTTCGTCTCCAGCTCCTTTTCCTTGAGGAGCTTGGGGTCTACTTTCTTGGTCTTGGACCCGTTGGTGTCCATGGCTTCCGCCGACTCCTTGGGTGGAGTCTTGGATTTTGACTAGACATTGGTTAGCTCAATCGGTTTCTGTTTCTCCGGTTCCCGGATCTCCCTCTCACCCTAAACTTGTCTCTCACGAGGCGTATTCTCTCTCTCATGTCAGTTTCACCGACACTCAAAAGTAGAAAAGGGGAAATTTAATACGCACTCCACCTTGTCGATATCCGGTAGGGTCCAACGCCGCTTCGACGGAGATATTTTTGGCAGTGCGGTTAGCTTCCCTGACGGAAGGCACTCCCCGACTGGCCGCGGTCGGGCGTGGTGGTGATCCGCATACCCCCTCCGACGCATAGAATGGCGCACGCCATTACGTAACCATGCGCCGAAAAAAACCAGGCCACCGATGACAGCTGCAACAACGCCGCAACGGGACCGACAATGGGCCACTGAGAGACACTCAGAGGGAGGGTGAAAGGCTCACAAGAGATCGAGGGAAACAGACATGGGTTGATACTTACAATTGGCTCCACAGGGGGCTGCTGCTGTTGCGGCACGGCATCGGCGCTGGCAGGCTTGGCCTGCGGCTCCCGAGGGGGCTGGGTCTTGGTCATTGGGGGCACTGGTCCATCGAGCCGGCTCTGGGCCTCTGCCTGAGCCGCTGCAACATTGTTCTCTGTTACCGCAGCAACACCATTGCCGTACCCATTTCCGTTGCTGTACCCGTTCCCAGTAGGGTTCCCAACAGGGTTGGGAGCACGAGGTTGCGGCTGTTGCGGCTGCTGTTGCGGCTGTTGTTGCGGCTGCTGCTGCGGCTGGTTAACACGTCCCGATGACAAGGGCACCTGCGGTGATTGGTCCTGCGGGCCCCTCTTGATAAAGTCAAACTCGTCGCCGTGGGAGGGCGCCGGGGACCCTGAAGCGGCCTCCTGACCGTTCTTGGGCGGCGTGGGGATTCGCTTGACTACGCTGGCGTAGCCGTCCTTGACGGCGGCTACCTGGTCCCTCACCTCCGGGGGCGGGGTCGCTTTGTCATTCGCCGTCGCCATGCTCTCAGTGGATTCAATTGGGCTCTGGCTGGCGTGCGTAAAGGAATGTAAAGGGTGGAAAAGAGTTGGCGGGTCCAGCGCGGGGTGGTGGAGAGGAAAATTATTGGCAGGCGCAGAGAGGCGGAGCGCTGCCTATATGGTCCTGGCCACCCCGTCGAGCGCCTTGTTTAAGTCAAGGGGACCTGCATCGTACCCTGTATCCTCCCTGTCGGAGATCCGCCTGTAATTGGCTGCGCTGCGGCGGGCCATGTACGATCCTTCCCAATCGGTGCCAGGAATACGTTGCGGCGCGTCGACACGCCTGAGTGTCGCCTACCCCTTACTAGGACCAAATAGATTCGATTATATACAGATATGTAGTTTAGTTTGTTTCGGTTTATAGTTTTGTGGTTATAGTCGTGTAGTTTAGTAGTTTTGTGGTTTATAGTTTTGTAGTCGTTTCGTAGGTGGTGGACAGTTAGAGATCTGGGTCAGTTTCTGCATCACTGACGTCGTCAGGGTGCATTGTGTTCCTGCCAAAGCTGTCCGCCTTGAGGTAGCCGCCTATTAGGTTGCGGAGGTAGCGGTGTACTCGTGGGGATGATGCGAGGGCGTCGAGCGATTCCGCCTCGGGGGGGACTGCGCTCGGGTTGACCTCGTCAATCATTGCCCCGTACGCAAGACGGTTCAGTGCCTCGCGGGTGTGTCGCTTCGTGTACCGATCTGTGACCACGATCTGTGGTTTGCCAGGTTCAAAGTCGTCTTCAGATTCATCTGTATAGTCCATTTCGTCATATTCATCATATTCATCACATTCATCATATTCATCGTAGTCGCATTCATCCATTTCGTCGTAGTCGCATTCATCCATTTCGTCGTCCAGGTCCATATAGTCCATTGGTTCTGACGAATTGCCCAGCCCGTTCGTTTCGCCCAATGGCTCGTGTACATTGGTCAATGGCTGGATAAACGGCGGTGGTAGCTGTGCCTCGACATAGGTATAGGGCTGCGGTCGATACTGGGTCCGGAAGCTCCCCCCAGCTGGTCCCGCCAGATTGCCCACCAGAGTATAGTCATAGAAATTGTTGGAGACATTGAACCCTGGATGCATCACCGTTCGGTCGTTGACGTGCTCAATGGTCCCCGGAAGATTGGTCTTGATGATATGTTCCGACACTGCAGACTCGGGCACACTCTCAAAAGCGTCTGTAAAAGATGGAAGTTTTGGCTTACAGCCTCGGGCACGCCCATTATCGTCACTCATTCTTACTACTTTGGATGGAAAAATCGCCGAGCATCTGGTCTCTATTTATGCTGGATTCTGTGCCTAGCTCAATTTGCTACTTGGTCCATGCTTGCCTTGGCATAAGCTCAATCCATTGCCAATGTGCGTAGATTGGTTATAGTTTGCCGTATACCCCTTAATTTTAACGTTGCCGTTCATCTATTCACCTGGATCTCAGCCATGAATTATCAACCCTACTACTGTTCTACTGGTACTCGAGCTTCGACAGCACCTACCATATGGTACCGTATTAATATCATGGATATCCAAAGTACAATGTAAATCTTTGCATGTTCGTTCATGTTTTATCTTACTAGTAAACCAGTGGTTATTAAATTTCATTTAACATTCTAATTATAATTGCCCTCAAATACGGTCGTCGCGTGGGTATAGTATGGGCGACTCAATTGCATCTTTGCGCACTGCCTCTTTTGGTCCCTCACAAGGTGCCTTGCTGGGCTCGATCTTTGCCCCAGACTCCTTTCCTTGGTAATTGGCTCCTACGGTATTTGCTACATGGATTGGACAATAACCGGAGAAGGACAAATCCCTTCTCTGCAAATTAGGCACCCCTGGAGTGGGCCTCGGTGTGTCCCACCTGTACATCCCTTCATTCCCACTTTTCCAAGTATAATCATTCATATCTAGTTTCTATCCCTGTTCTATATTACGAGCTGGTGCTCCAAATAAATAAACATTATTTTCGGCCATATCCTATATTGTATTTACCCAATTGTGCGTTGCTGGGCCAGGAATAACACTTGACCCTTTTCCTATTCGCCCACGCATTGGAACAGCAGCATCTCTTCCTCCGGTGTAGTAATTATAAAATCTATAGGAACTGTATCGTGGCTCAGGTACTCGTCGTAGAAAAAAGGGTACAACTCAGGGATAAGCTGTGGAGATGGTGGTTCAATTTGCTCCTCAACCTCCTCAGTCGGCTGAATCAGTTCAATGAACCGCGCACTAGAAATCACCTCAGCCAAGTCACTATCCTCACCTTCCCAGGTCAAAAAAGTATCATCTGTGCTGGCCGTGACTATACTACTGTCATCTTGATTTTCGTCCGGAATATCGTCATAAAATGAAGAACTGTCGTCAATTTCAAATGGATATCGGGCTGCAAGTTTGAGCGCTCGAACCATATCTACCAGCTCTTGTTCTGTATGGGTGAAAAGTGTCGCAGGAGTAATGCTTGTCATTGGTTATACCGTATTGACACGCCTTTTTTCGCATAGGTTATATATCGCCGTCAAATATCAATTGACATCTCCTACGGCGGTTGTCGATACCCATTCTAAAAATTAACTCTCTTCGCTACGGACTTTAATTGGGGTCGATTGCTAGAATTCTACTTTAGCAGACTACAAAAGTTACACGGGTCGAGTATATGGATTGCTCTGTATACGATTGCTGCCGTATAGATCATGGGCCAAACTCAAACTGTAGCACATAACTCTGTGGGCCATGGTTTTTGGAAGTTGCCATGCCATATCAACCCCTCCATCCTCGAATTGAGTCAATCAACCAGACCATATTCCTTTGTGAATTCCCCGAGTACTACGTAGTAATATTTATCACCTTGTGACATTTGACATTAATTTCAAAATGTGCTCTATTCGGTACAAGTCTTAAGCCGCACCCTCGGCGCGCGCGCAACCTTCCCCGGAGCAACCGTTCAAAGACGGTAAAACCTTGCGATGGCCCATGCTGAAATTGTCTCCATTGCCCGAGACGATTTCAAGTCCAGACATGGCGACATTTTTCATCCTTGTCCGCTTGTCTCAAGTCCTTAAATATTTCACACCCGAGGTCTCCCGAAAATTACAGACTAATCAGTTCTCGGAAACATGTTGATAAGATGAGGAGATACAAAGGCCTCGGGAATTACCAGTAGGTAGGTTTAATCGACCAAAGATAAGTTTTTACGAGCATTGTATAATGATCGGGTGGGAAGTAGTAGTTTTGTATAAGCAATTTTCATTAATCATTAAATAAGATCGTAATTCTATAGTCGTAACATCATTATCGAAACATGGGGAATAGTAATGCAATTTTTTGGTCAAGGATTAGACGGCTTAGGCTCGTCGGAACACTCGTCGGAAGGCCTCGGCAATACCATACTTGACGTATTCCCAGCCGCCCTCTCGCACTGCATCGCCGTTCTCCTCTAGTCGTCGCACAAGGTAATCCTTAGTCTCCTGGGTAGGGCCCCATGGGACATACTTGATAACGTGGCGGCCACGGTTAGCAAGCTCCTGGCCAGCGTCCTCGGCCATGCCCAGCAGCTGGCCAAACACAATAGACTCATCCTTGGCCAAGTCTACGCCAAGAGGAGCCTCGTTTCGCATTCGCTCGTCGACAATGGCAGCAGACTTTTCATTGTGAGAGGCAACAATAAGTCGGCCAACCACTGGTCGAACGCCGTCAATAGGACCAACACCTGGATTGTTCCAGCCCTCGATAATGCTGTCAACCATCATGGCAGCGCCAGTATCGTAAGACACATCAGTGTCCTCCTTAGTCTTGTGAATAGTGTTCCATCGGTCGGGCTCAGAGTGAATGTAGGCACCTCGCACCAACTTGAGGGCAATCTGATAGTTATCCTTCTTGGCCAGGTCCATCTCGAGCTTGAGCTGGTCAACAGAGTCCTGCAGGTACATTTGAATGGTACCAGCAACCACAACCTTGCCATTTCGGTTAAACTCTCGCATCATGACTCGCTGCGCCTCGTAGACACCTCGCTGCAAAACCTTCTTCTCAGCGTCAAAGATAATGACAACCTTGCCCTTACCGTGAACGTCGGCGTGTCGGCAAATGGTTCGGCAAACATCCAAGTACGCCTGCCACTTTTCGGCATACTCTGGCTGATCAAAGTTCTTGAGAATGTCAGTAGCCTGCGACAAGAGACCGGTAGGCTTAATGGCAACATAGCCCGAGGTGGGCGCAACAGTGGTAAGACCCTGTTCGTAGAGCTCGGCATTCTTCTCGTAAGTCTTGACAAGCACCTCGTCAACAGAGCCCAGAGTCTGGGGGATAACCTGGTCAACAAGACCGCCCTTGGTGCCCTCCGCGTCCTCAACAGAGTACGAGAGCATCATATTGCCATAGCCTCGCTGCAAAAGCTTGTCGCCAGTAGCAACGAGCTCGTCAAAGTTTTCACCGCCGCAGTAAATGGGGTAGACAAACTGCTTAACCATAAAGTTTGGCACAATGGGCATCATCTTAATGGACCACTTGAGAATAGACGGAGAGGTCATCATGGAGAGCAAAATGAAACACATGAGATCGTTTGGTCGCAAGTGCGACAAAAACTTGGGGTTCTGCCCGGTGGGAACCAGGGCATATCGCGCCTCATCGGTCAGCTTGGGGGGCTGAATGCCGGTATTAGTAGTAGTCGTCACCGCCCGGCTCGACGACGAGGTGGAAGAGTGGTGCAACGCCCGGTAGAGCACCGGGGTCAGGTTCGGCTTAAAGTGAAGCTTGGTAGAGATTCGCGGAATAGTTCTAATCATTTAAAAAACCCGTTTTCAATCAGCCAACAAATTAGTTTCAACTAGATCGTGCGGCTCAAAGTGGTATAAATAAATATAATACACTCCCAGGGTTCAGGTAGAGGTATCCTCGTGTAGATCACAGTATTAGAAAAGACAATTTGAAGTAGTCAAATGAAATTGAAAAACAGGTTTAAAAGGTGGAAAATCCAGGGATTTAAATATTCAAGCAAAAATAGCCCTTCATCTGCTTGTATTGCAATTTTGGGGAACTTCTCCGGCATTGGCATTCCGTCCGAAAAAGAAGCAAAAAAAAAAAAAAAGCCACGGGACCGGCCCATAGAACCTCATCGCCCATTAAACATACATACTAGGCAGATGCACGCACAACGCTGCATGGTTGCTTTTTCTCCAGCAGATACGGCTGAGCCCCCATCGGGCAACTCTGCTACTGGTCATGGTACTTGTAAGATGGAAGCCTCTAGCCGGTCTGGGGGGGTGGTGTTATCTGCGGAGATTGCTCATATCGCTAGGGTTCTTTATTACCTATCGCTTCCCTATCTATATTTCTCGCTATCTCTCATTCCTCCTGTCTGGTATGTCCTATCAGCTTATCTACTGTTTGCCCGAAGCACTATGGCCGGTCCCAGGTACGATGGTTGGGAGATGGAATGATGCCCCGGCGCCCGGGCATCGGGGAAAATGACACGGGGACCTCGGGCTAGTATGGCGCGGGCGCACGCACTACCATAGGACATCACCGACCGCTGGCCGTAGTAGCACAAGGATATAGCAAACCGAGCGCCGGCAATGGTTAGTTTGTTCTCGAGCAATCGCGGAGGGGGTATATTCTCGGGGCTAGAGTGAAAATTGGGCCCCGGGAGCCCCGGGGGGGGGCAATCTAGCCCTTTGCTTGCGATGATCTGGTTATGTAATCTGCGGCCTATGTATTATATAATCTCATCCCATTCCCAAGGTTGCTGGTTGCTTTTTGTATGTCTATTGTGTGGTGAAATCGTGCCTGCAGGCCCGTTGGTGCTTATTACCCCACAAATGAAAAAAAATTTCTTCCTTCGCCGCCGTTTCCTCTTTGGGACGCATCCCCGGCGACTGCTGACGGGCAAGGACTGGGCCGGGCCGAAGGCCGAGCCTATAACATGAGTATTATTAATGTGACAGGTGCCGAGATCCAGTGATCGTTAATTCTGCCCAGGCATCTCATCGCATAGCCTCCCCAAACCCCGTGACTCCCCCCGTCACCACCCATGGCCAACTGGCACGCCACTAGTCATTACTACAATGGGGGTCTCCAGTCTGGGGCTTGGGGGTCTGTGTGGTGGAAGGTTCAACAGTCCACGGGGAGGGAGTGGGGCAGATATCGGGCGATGCCATATTTAGGCGGTAGTGTAGCACCAGTCCAAATCGAGCCCAGTAGCCTTGGGTTGCCATTAGCGAAAGGCCAAGCCTAACCCTCTCATTCCAACCCCCGGCGGCCTTTATTCTGCCCAGACGGCGGCGGTGGGGACACGGGTAGTTTTTGCACTGGGAGGGGTGACTCGTGTCACGGGCAGTTGGGAGGTTTGCCCGTCGGACCGCCTCCGACACCACCAAAACCTGGGCAGGTGATACAGGGACCAGTCGGGGAAGGGGTTGCCCATTGAACGGTGTTATCGGGCAGAGGTATGGGTACAGAGGGCTCTCTTCCCCGGACTGCCCCTGTCAATCGGACCCTAGGTTTCTCGGTACGTGATAGTGCCGAACGGTGGCTATCAGCGTACTAGTACTAGTATTAGTACCGGGGTAATTGTAGATTGTGGTTAACCGGCAGGGCCGGTACAGGGTCTGTATCCGGCGGTTTTACATGGCTCAATCGGTAGGTACACGTACGGTTACAGTAGTACTAGCAACTGGGTAGCGTACGGTCTGTAGCAAACGGCACAGTAATACATGGATTGATCATACAAGGGATTGGTACAAGGATTGTAATAGATAATTAGTAGACTACTGGACAACGATCCACAAGGTGACCGACTCGACATTGCCGTCCTCAAAGTCGGTTCGCCCGTCGCTCGCGGCCTGGACGACCACCTCGAGCTGATTCACCTTTTGTGGGGTCAGCCTCAGCTCGTAGCGGTTCTGAATGGGTTTTGTGTTCTCCGCCCACGGGTTTGTCACGGTCGACGAGACCGGGGTGCGCCGCTCCTTGTTGAGACTCACGCTAATGGCATGTTGTCGCATGTTGAGACCCTCGTGGAGAATGGCATTGAGGTTAATCGTGCTGTGGTGTGCCGGAACCTGCAGCGTGAAAGACCGCACACTTCGCTTCGGGGAGGCCGGGAACACATACTGGAACAGGTCGTAGAACGTGGCCGGCATTTGGTTAGTAGATGTCTTTTGGTACTGGTTGCGGAACTGGGGGATGATGCTCGACAGCGACAGCTCCTTTAGTAGCACATCGTCCGCGGTCTGCCCAGCAAGGGAACCTTATTTATTCCATCGAAGATCTCAAGACTGGTCAGACGTATCAGAAGGACGATGTCGTTGATATTC
>JAKTQL010002500.1:76179-132448 GCA_030558815.1 Blastobotrys malaysiensis
GTCGACGAGACCGGGGTGCGCCGCTCCTTGTTGAGACTCACGCTAATGGCATGTTGTCGCATGTTGAGACCCTCGTGGAGAATGGCATTGAGGTTAATCGTGCTGTGGTGTGCCGGAACCT
This sequence comes from Blastobotrys malaysiensis, assembly GCA_030558815.1. NCBI lineage: Eukaryota > Fungi > Ascomycota > Dipodascomycetes > Dipodascales > Trichomonascaceae > Blastobotrys > Blastobotrys malaysiensis. Next base: position 76,301 of record JAKTQL010002500.1, read on the forward strand.
GCAGCGTGAAAGACCGCACACTTCGCTTCGGGGAGGCCGGGAACACATACTGGAACAGGTCGTAGAACGTGGCCGGCATTTGGTTAGTAGATGTCTTTTGGTACTGGTTGCGGAACTGGGGGATGATGCTCGACAGCGACAGCTCCTTTAGTAGCACATCGTCCGCGGTCTGCCCAGCCGGACGCCGCACGTTCTTGCTGGGGTACACAACCTCCTCGTACTCCTCCTCTTCCTCGTCTTCTTCGTCCTCCTCCTCGTCATCCTCGTCCCGCTCCATATCCTCTCCCTCTTCGCCATCCTCACGATCCTCAAGCTCCCCCTCCTCGTCCTCCGTGCGCCGAGGAGTGCCGGTCTCGGTACCCTCACGCTTGGTCTCATTCCCTTGCTCCTCCTCCGCAATGCTCTCGTCCGGCTGCTCAGACTCCTTCTTGATCCGCTCCGCATCCTTCTGCTTGATGGACTCTGCCCGCTTTTTGAAACCGTCCCGTTTCGACTCAAAGTGCTGTTCCAGCGCCTCCGTGTCTAGGTACACCAGAGTACCCTCGGCGTTGTACTGTTTCGAATTTGCAAAAATAAGCCCCACCAGGTTCACCAGCTCGTCCGGGTTGGCCAGCTCGCCGTCGTCGATGCGCGCCTTGATCGTATTGAGCGCAATTGGCTTTTCAATCACCTCGTAATAGTCCGGGTACTCCTCCTTGTCCGGCTCAACCATAAACCAGTCGCTCGGGTGCACCTTCTCCCCGTCCCGCTTGTACGAGTAGTCAATCAGGTCCTCGACAAAGCCGTGCATCGCCTGCTTGAGCTCGGAGCTAACGTAGTTGTTGATCTTCCACTCCACCACTTGTTCCCGCACAAAATCCTCAATGCGCTTCGCGTCCAGCGCGACAATGCTCTCCCGGTCGTTGTACGTCGCCGCATTCTCGTACATTAGGGTGAAATCCGCGGCAAAGTCGTCCACGCTCTGGTACTCCTTCTTGACGATCTTCTCTTTGATCTCGTGCAACGATATCGGGCTCTTGATCAGGTCATAATAGTCCGGGTACACCTTCTTTGAGGGCAGCCGCAAAAACAGCTTGACAATGCTGCGCTTTCTACTTGAAAATTAGCGCTCCATCTTGGAATATCAGTATCACGTACTCATCTTGCAAGTCTGAAATCTGTTTGAAAATTGTAGAGTAAATGCTGTCGTCCTGAATTTCCCCGGTTAGAAACGCGTATCGAAACAATTATCACATACCAATTCGTCCACCTTGGCCCGCTTGGAATCGGGCAAGCTCGCTCTTGACTTTCGTTTGGTCATTTAATTTATCCAGCTAGCCTCGTCGCGTCGTATCAAATGGTCAAGGTCCAAAGGAATTAAAAAATTCACGGTGGAATTTTCGCCCCGCGCGAGCGCGCGTTGGGACTTTTACAGCCGCACAAGCCGCCGCATGGTCGCCGCACAAGCCGCAGTCGCTAATGGCCACCCCAAAACAAAAAGAACCCAAGAGACGTCCAAGGAGTCCACGACGAGTCCAGGACGAGAGCCCAAGAGCCATCTTTTAGCAATGAATAACAAGGTCGTTCATTATTACCTCGGTCTAGGTACAAATAAATACAAAACATCATACATTAATGGAACTGGAGAATCAGCTCCCCGACTGGCTTAATCGGCGGTTCGTCATTAATTGCCTGGTTGGCAGCTGTAGCAAGCTCGCCAAGCCAATTCTTGTCCTTCTCGGTCAATTGTTCGTTACTGGCCTTCTTGGGAAGCACCGTCTGCACTGAGCTCATGCTCTTGACACTGCTCTTGTACCCCGAGGAAGGGGATGTACTGGCGCTCTCGTTGGAAAACTTGAGCTCCGCTAGTATCCGCTTGTACTCATTTGCAGACTTGCCAGTCGTTCTCACCTCAGGCTGTGACACAGAGGTCACGTCTATCAGGTTCTGACCCGTATATGTAACTATCTCGTTCAGCGCTTGGTCCCGCTTCACTCTATCGTCGTCGTCGGCATTGGCGCTCCCGTTCACGCTCCCTTCTCCAATGGTTACTTCGCTCACCTGCGGGTAAACGCCGTTTCTGTCCTGGAGAAGCGGAGTTCGCTCATTCCGCAGCTCGCCGATGCTATCCTCATCGTATGTGCTCCGCAAACACGAGGAACAAATACCCATAGTGCTCTTCTACCGCTATTAAATATAGTGTGATTGGGGAGGTTAAATGGTCGGTGGATGGCCTTTTCTCTTCCGATCTCTATTCCCCCACCCCCGCGGCCAGCCTCACGAATATTTGACTGGTCCCAACGCTTGCGCGCGCATGGAATTTACATCAACAAACCGCCAGCTGATAACTGCAGATCGCGTCCACCCTAATACTGGCATCCGTTGGATGCCCTTGCCCTTGGCAATTTACGGTCTGTAATATCAATAGTTATTCGGGCCCATGCCTAACTTTGTCACAAGTGGAAATAGGGCTATGGGTGTTTGTTTGTTTAGTGATTGTGGATAAGGAATGTAGAGTGTAGTTTGACTACCCCTGAACTTTCAGGGGTGCGTATCAGCCATTCAGCATCGTTCTATTCTTTTCGCGCTGATATGTAGTTATCTACCACGTCTTTTGTCAATAAGCATTGGCTTGTGTCACTTGGCCTTTGCATGTTTGTAGTCTACAAGATTACACATAGTACCCCCGATAGTTAGTTGCAATTGTTAGATCTCAAGTGCGGCCAGTTGAATAATCCATGTCTGATCGCAACCTTGGACCAGTCACCCATTTACTACAGTAATTCTTAATCGCATTTAGATCAGCCAATTGATGTCATACAGTACGTACGGCCCGTATATTGTCTCATACCTACAGGGCCCCTATACCCTCTCCTGTAATCGTTGTCCGCATTCATGGTCAGTACCGACAGACTTTGCTCCATTGATGAGATTATCTACAAGCGTGAAGGATTTAAAATTAGTAGACTATTTAAACGTTGGATTTGTCACTGAACAAATGTCAGGACCCGCATGGACGAAAATGATCATGTGAATGTTAATGTGTATTGCATGTGGGTGGTTAACGGGTAGTCCTGCAAGTACGTAATGGAGCCAATCCCATCGCACTGTTTCAAGGTGTCTGTCCACTAATTCTTACCAGTAATAAATGAGAAATTTCAAATTGTAACTGATACCGGCATGGCAGTACCATTTGCTACCGGTAGTGTCAATGTGTGTACAATATGGAAAGTACCAAAACGAATTCGACAATACGTAAACGATAATTCCTTTTCGAAAGCTGACTACCACGGCGAAATAGGCCGCTATTCGGCTTTTAACTTCGCAGCCTTCTCATGTACCGGCCCCCCAAGTGTACTACATTACTTAAGCTTCTCCATTCCCTCACTCTCAGCAGCAAGAAATCGCGACTTAAAGAATTATATCACTACCATGGGCCTGATTTCACGCAACTTTAAACCGTTCACCTTCATTGTTTCATTCTATATTACAATTAAAATCATTGATATCCTGGACTACAGAACAGCTTGCGAACAATTTGGGTCCGAAAATGTAATCCGTTATGGCTTTGCTAACAATAAGTATGCTATACGTGTACCACCAATTGACGACAGAAACAGGAACGAAAATCCTAAGCCAGCTGCGTAGAAGGAGGCGGGTGGGAATCGAATTATCCATACAATTGTGTGTACCCTATCATCTGTGATACTATATTCGTATTATTTGCATAATAAGCGTTTGACCCTAGATCAGTAGAATTGTTAATACACTGGTACTGTAATTTAATAGTCTGAAGAGATTACTCAAAGGCTTTGAATATTATACCAAATTATTAGTGGATAATTCGATCGTAGTCAATTAGAATCGCAAATCCGAGGCATTCATTCCTACTGCATATCTCACCGTAACAGAATCTAGTACAATTTTACAGTACCTGCCACGATATCTACTTATTTCCAACTAATTCTACCTTTTACCATGCATATTGCACCTAGGTAGTTCATTCAACATTCAATTCTCTATTCTCTGCAGAATCCTGCTTCCACATACCTCCAGATAATCCACCCTTGAAGAACTTACAAAAGCTCACCACCATACCCTTTGCAGCTCATACTCGCTGGTTTATCGACCGGATATCTGGCCAACTCCGTGCGGCTCAACCCCCCTCCGGATTACGCATCACGTGACAACGCAGAAAATGGCGGTGTATCCATCAGCTAAATTGAAATCGTCTGGCATTATCGCACCTCATCAAATACCCCGACCATGGCATCCAAAGCAGCTCACAAACGAGTAAGTAGACCCGGGCCCTCCGCGGAGCTCGAGCTAACCCCATGTAGCTCACTAGAGAGTACATGCTGATACAGGAGACGCCCACTCCCTTTATCACCGCCGTACCGAACGAATCAAACATTCTCGAATGGCACTATGTCATCACGGGCCCTCCAGATACGCCGTATGAGAACGGTCAGTACCACGGTACACTCACCTTCCCTCCAGACTACCCGTTCAAGCCCCCTGCGATCCGGATGATTACCCCGAGCGGCCGGTTCAAGACGAAGATGCGACTGTGCCTTTCGATATCGGACTACCACCCCAAGACGTGGAACCCCGCATGGAGCGTATCGACGATTCTGACGGGACTGCTGAGTTTCATGGTCGCAGACGAGACGACGGCGGGCTCAGTGGCGACGACCGACGCCTATAAGCGCCAGCTGGCCTCTGAGTCGCACCGGTGGAACCTGAACGAGAACCCCCAGTTCCGAGAGCATTTCCCCGAGCTGATAGCCGAGAACAAGAAGATTATAGAGGAGCGCAAGACCGCCCAGGCCCCGGCTCAGTCCGACAAGCCGGTAGAAGAAGCGCCACGGCCCGTGGAGGCCAATGCGGCTCAGAGCGGGAACCAAGCCGGGTTCAGCTTATCGGGGCGCCAGAAGGTGTTTTGTGTTTGCATATTCCTGGTCAGCTGGATCCTTGCGGCGCGGGTGTTTGGCGCTGAAGTGCTAGATTAGTTAACGATATTGTTCATTGATTCTCCGGGTACTGAGGACAATTGCTAGCGTGATGTATTCCGCGTAGTTGGAGGCTACGGGGGTTCTAGGGGCGGAGCCCCTGCCCACAGGGGGTCTGGGGGACTGGTCCCCCAGGTCATTGGGGCCGTAGTGTATTCGAGGGCAAGCCCTCGAGCTCCTGTAGCGGGGTAATTCGTAGTGGGTGGGTAGCATTGTATTGGACCCGTCTATGGAATAAATAAAATAAATAATGCAATAAATAGGTTAGCGATGGACTGGTGAGCCAGCGCGACTAGGCCCGCGGCTCATGGGCATGGTACTGTACATTTGGATGGGCTTTTCGTAAAGAAGTTCCTGACGCCCTGTGATGGAGTTGGATCTGATGAACTGGATCTGGAAGGACTCGTTGGCGAGCCAGAACGGCATTGAGGCCGGGGAGATGGGCCCATCGACAAGCCGTAGGCTGTGGAGGGAGCGGTTGGCAGACACTGTCCGCCGCACGAACTCCTCCGCCTCGCCAATGGGGATGCCCCCGAGGTGCACCTTGAGCACCTTAAAGTCGGAGCACTCTGCGGCGAGGTCTGCGAACCGGGATCCGTCGTCGATGGGGTTGACAATGTCCATCATGGGGCACCCCGAGTCCTTGACACCGCGCAACAACGACTTGAGCGACCGATATGGCATGCATTCGAGGATAATCTTTTGTAGGAACATGCTGTGGAACCCGATCCACGCCCGGAGTTGCTCAATCTGCTCCGGGGTCGCCTTGGTGGCGGCAATCTTGACGCAGCGGATGTTTGGAGTGATAATCTCCTGCAATGGGCGGGTCTGGATGTTCTCTCGGACGAGATAGGTGACGCCCTTGATGGGCACCGCCCACCGCCGTGGCGAGAACTCGACCTCCCGCAGAATGAGGGTCGAGATAGCCCGGTCCGGGGTCACCGGCAGGGACATTGCGCCTCGATCGAAGGCGGCCACGTTAGGGGACCCCGGTGGCGACAGGGGCAGGCTCGTGGTGGATTGATCAGAGCCCCGCTTGACGTGGGAGATCTCTGGTGGCGACGGCTGGGTCCAGTCGATGGAGTTGCGGTTTACGATTTCGAGTCTTTGGAGCTCAATGATCTTGAGGCAATTCGCATGCTGGAACCACGACTGGAGGGTCTCTGCACTGATGATGGGCTTGTCGTAGAGACGCCCTGGGGCGTACTTGTGGCGCAGCTCATCGAGGATGAGCAGACGGAACTGCTCGCAGTGCCGCGGCACCTTGATGTCGCCAAACGTGCGCTTCATGTCAAGGAACACCACGTCGCACCGGACTTCTACCGCCTTCATGTTTGGGGTGATCATGCGGCACACCGGGGTGTCGAAGATGCCCTGGATCCACAGGTTGAGCGTGATGTTGGCCCGCGGGAACGCCCAGCAGAGAGCTTGGATCGCGGTAATGTACGTGCTGGAGATAACGGACACGGAGAGCTCAATCTCCGTAAGGCTACGCATCATCATTGGTGCCTTCTTGGCCATGAACCACCGGATGAAGTGCTCGAACGGCACGTAATTGAGGTTGCGGGCGGTTTCTGGGTTGTTGTCCCCCGTGAGAGCCAGCGGCTCGTACTCCTGGAAGCTCAGGGTGAGCTTCTTGACTTGGGCGAGCTGCTCGTCACACTTGCCCCAGAACGTGTCCACAAAGAAATGCCGGAACTTGTGACGGTGGACGTTGACATGCTGGGCGAACCCACCGCGAACCCGTGGCGGGTGAGTTGCAACATTGCTGATGGAGAGCTCGCTCCAGGTGTGCTTCACCGCGGCATCGTGCAAGGTTCGGCACATCGTCTGCAATTCGAGCACCTGGGAGTACTCGAGGTGGCCCAAGATACTGTGGAGCGCTCGATCGGGCAGATCGGTCAGCAGCGGCGACTCTGCGTTGACCTTTTTGTGGCTCTTCTTCTTCTTATACGGGAAAACACCACTCTCAGTGCGCGGCAGCTTAATATTAGACATGCTCTCAAAGGACGAGTGCCGCGAGGCAAGGGGAATGCCCTCCCGCGACTTGCGGGCCAGATCAATGGAGGAGACGCTACGGGACTGCTTGGAGAGCTCCTTGGTCCTCTCCTTGGTCTTTTCCTTGGCCAGCTTAGTCAAATCCCTAGAGGACGCACTCTTGGTGTGCTTGCCCTTTTTCTCCTTGCCGTCCTTGTCAGCCCCTTTGCTGTGGGAGCCCTTGAACAGCTTTCCTGGAAACATGTTGAATGTGACCTACGGAAGGATGTGAAAATAATGGAATGATATATTTCTACTCGGGCGAGGGACAGGTACGTGAGTATAAGTATGATTCGCTTATATGCCATTTAGCCGAGTCCTCACTGGGTGCCTGTTTAACTACATCCTACACACCCTGAGTCGCCAGGCTTGGTACGCACTCTCGCGGATCTCACTGTTTCTCCGAGGAACGGTACCAGTGTTACAACCTACATGAGCTCAACATGAGATCCCACAGCGCAGAGAAATGCAATGCCTAATGCATCATTGGCCGCAACCAAAACCCCTTCTACGTATTCCCCTCACTGTGAATGGTTCATGGGATGACGGGATTTGCATCCTCAATACGACACTTGGTCCCTTGGTCCTTGTTGCTCCTGGTCGTAGGATTTTCCTCCCCAGACGGCAGTCTAATCCCGGGCCGGGAAGGCTCTGATGAACCATTATTGAGACACCCTTTTGCGGGACCGTCTCTTGGGTACTACGTAGATCTCCTTTAGGTACCAGCTAGTGGGTGGGCCGGAATGCCGGAATTTTTTTTGCTCTCGTGCTACCCCCTATGATCGCCCATCGGAGGCGATATTAAGTGGGCTTTGACTGGATCTCCACGCATGTATCATCAGGTATGCCACGTACTGATGGTTAATGGACTCAACTGGGCCGCGGCTCACCAATGGCATTGTGGGCGCACTTGAAAAATTATGCATGTACCGCGCTATGCATGCCACTCTGTCTCAGACACAGGCCATGCTCAGCCGCACAATGAAGGAAGGCATATTGGACACATATTGGTGTGTGGCGGCCCAAGGGTGTGCGATGAGGGACCGGGTGACTTGGTGGTTGCTACTCCTGCGCTGTGCCGTTTGATTTGTAAGGTATTGTGGCGGTGTACAAGGGCTTATTCTGCCAGTTATAGGAACTACCATATGTTGTCATCATGGCTATAGGTGGGGGGTAGCCGTTGGGCGGACACAATTCCCAACGGTTTTTTTGTGACAAATGGATGAGCATTAAACTCTATTTTGTTGCTTTTTTTTTTTTCCTCCCTCGGAATATGGCTAATACCGTTAAAAGGTGGAGGCACTCGATAAGCCCCAGATTACTATTACAGAGAAACAGAACGGGGAATATACCAGTAGGTAGGTTAAAACAGCGATGGCTTGGCCTAGTCTAGATCTTTGAGAAAAAAGGTATGTAAATAATGTTGTTGTATTAATTCTGCAGTACCTTCATGCTCGGAAATGTAAATACAAATGTAGATTGAACCTTGCAGTCGGCAAATACGCCCCAGACTTCCCAGTGCTCTCACTGAGGTAAGCTATGGTAGTCGAATAAAGTTCAGCGATGAAACGGCAATTAAATAAATTTAAGATTCCCGGCTTGACAAATAATTGTTTCTAGATCACCTCGGGACATGGTATATAACACGTCAACCATGATCATGTTACCATCATTCCGCATTGGTTAATAGATACCGTTATGAAGTTCTCTTTTGCGTACATGGCTGCCTTGGCAGCACCACTTGCGTTGGCAATTCCGCTTAGACGAGACTCCATAGAAGACGCCCTCGTCACCCACGCAGCCTCAACCCTGGCATTCGGGGTGGCCCATATTGGCCAAGCGGTTGACGACGTTCGACGGGACCCCGACTCGACCGCCACGGTGCTCTCCCTCATCATGGGGATCACCTCCCAGATTGACTCTGCCGTCTCTACCGTGGACAAGATCCTACTCCCCATGTCAGTCGAAGGCACCCCCCTGGTAGGCAAGCGCGAGATTGAAAGCTTCATCTCCTCGGTTATCAATGGCCTTGATGTGCTGGTAGGGCCCTCCATTGACCCAGATCTCATCCAATTTGCTAGCCTATTGCAGGAGAAAGTCTCGCTGCTCATTCGCGAAGATGCCAAGGCCAACATTGAAGACCCCAAGCTCAAGGATATGAGATCAAAGCTGCAGGACAGCATTCTCAACTCAGCCATGAAACCGGCTGTTTCCGGGTCCGCCGCTAAAAACGACTTGTAAATACACGTGTATACACGATTATGTTATTATTTATTTGTATCTATGCCCGGTTTTCACATCTATATGTCTCACCTGCTCCTAGCCGTGCGGCTCATGTGCGGCTGGCATTGCAGCCGCAGGTGTGAGATTCCGCGCATCCGGGTAGGCCACCAACCTGCTCACTATCAATGATCAAGTGATGGTTAACAACATCGTGTATAGCCGCCTCGGATACGATCCAACTACACATAGGGGACAGGTTGCGACGCGAAGCATGATGCCTCAAGCACTGCCCTAGGAAGTCTCGAGTTCGTATCTCGGATACCCCACAGCTATGCGATCTACGATTGACATATCGCCGCTGCTGTGCAGTGGTAAGCAAGTAGAATCCTGTAGAAACAGCTCGTAGTTGGCTTCGACGGGTCCACCGAGTCCGCTCCGGGGGTTCCCGGTTCCAGGACCACCTTGGTAGCTTGTAACGGCCTTGTTCGGAGGCTCTATTGCGTGGCCAGGGATCAGTCCACAGATGGGAGCATTTGTAACACAGATCTGACTGCAGGGCAGTTTACAATGCAGGAGTACATTCACCTACGTTGGGTGGGTAGCCTGTAATCTCCGCGGCATACGCCCGGCTTGGTCTGGTGACGAGAGTCTCTTCCAACCGCCGTTGTATATACTGATTTGGAGGCGATTGCGCCTGATTGCAATGCAATATGCAAGCTCAGCGGCACAAAACTGACCGAATAAAGAGTAGACTTGTAAGGAGCTCAAGGACCCAAGGTCAACACCACCCCTAAGAAGTTGCTCAAAGTGTCGGTTAAATACAATTCGCCTATTTGTGACTGGGGAGGAAATCTTATGACTTGGAGTTTGGTGGGGACTATAACGACGTAAACTGCTTCCAGCATTAACTACTATTTCTATTTTCAATGCGACAATTGCTACTCAATCCTCGGGGGAGATTACGGAATCGAGGGTTGGGCATCTCGCGATTACAGAAGAGAGGCAAGGCAAAACTGGGACCTCGGAGGGTTTATAGCTGCGCATAGATCAACACCCGTGTCCTCGATGTATCATCACTGCGCCAAAAAGAAGTGAAGTGAGCTATATTCCAACACGTTTCCAGCTGAAAAAATTGTACGCGTCATGTATTCTCTGGCAGCGCTTGTCGAATTGAGCATTGACTAGTTCATGCCGAAATGCCGCTCCCACACCCCCGAGAGCTATGTCCTTGAAGATTCCCTTGTAGAAGATTTGTTTTATGATTTTTTATCCCCTGGACCCCTAATCTGTGCAATGTCTTATTACTTGTCGAACCAGGAATCCATAGTATTGCGCCTCACAGAATGCTCTGGATAGAACGGATATCTCACTCTTGCTATAAGTATTATCATCATGTCCATTTTGACAATGAATATTTAATATTACAACCAATGAATGCCCTGTATTCATCCAATTGATGCAATTATCACCTGTTGGAAGGTATTTAACTACTCTACATAGGAATCCGCGTTGAGAATCAACTGGTGGTAGAAAACGACACCCTCAACATGGCTATCCAAAGACACATGTTCATCAATGGTGTGAATGTTGAAAGAAGAGTCCTCTCGCGCAGGGGAGAATCGGAAGATGTGGTCAGTAAGAGGCCAGTAGTGCTTGGTGTCGGTGTTGCCAGTCATAATGCCTGGCGCAACGATAACGTCCTCGTCACCACCAAAGTCCTCAAACACGTGTCGGATAGTACCACCGAGCAAGTCCCAGACTTTGCCCTCGCTTGGGGAGACTGGAGCTGGCTCGAGAGCTGGGTTAGCCTCGATCTTGAGGATACCAATGGAGCTATCGCCGCCCTCGAGCCTTTCGCCGAAAGCCTCAACGGCAAAGTTGTACTTCTTGGCGAACTTGACCACCTGTTCTGTCATCTTATCCTTGACGGTCTGCGAGGTCTCACCAATGGCGATTCGGTGGTCAATCATCACGTAAACGTTCTCAGGAAGCGCATTGATCTTAATACCACCGTGGATAATGTCGGCGGCCTGAGTAGTCTGCATGAGGTACTTGATACCATTGCTAAGACCACTTAGGTACTTGGCGACCTTCTTTCGCGACTTTTTACTGTCATCCATTCGTGAAATGTGCTTCTTGATATTCTTAGGCAGAGTAGACTCGGGAGAGGCCGCCACACACTTAAGCTGCTGGTAGTAGGGGTTTTCTGGAGTCAATCCGTTCTCGTACTGATCGTCTTCGATATCGGCAATGAGTCGGGCCAAGATACCAATGGAGGTGTGGTCCGGTGGGGCGGACGAGTGTCCACCTGGGGTCGTCAGAGTGATCTTAACCTCAATATTACCCTTCTCGCCGGTGGCCACGGCGGCAATCTTCGCCCCGTGGCTCTCCTTGTACTGGTCGCCCTCATCAACAATCATGAGCACAGACTTGTCACCATATCGCTCATAGAGGTGCTTGCCCATGTAATGGGCGGTCTGATCACCTCCGCTCTCTTCGTCAGCGCCCACCGCGAACACAATGGTTCGCTTAGGAGCGAATCCCTTTTCGAAAAGCGCAGTCAGGGCCTCGAGAACGCCAATTGCCGTGTTCTTACAGTCGCTAGTTCCTCGGCCCCACACGTACTCGCCATCAAAGTAGCCCGAGTAAGGGGGGTGGGTCCACCAGTCGTACGTCTGCGGCGGGACTGGCACCACGTCACGATGGGCCATGAGCACCAATGGCTTGAGAGACGCGTCCGATCCTTCAAACGTGTAGATGAGACCGTGGGTGTTAATGTGCTCGACCTTGGCTCGCTCGTAAATGACCGGGAACATGCCCTCAAGGTACTTTTCATACTCAAAGAAGACCTCCCATCGCGAGTCCTCGCCGGGTGGGCCCATATCATCGTAGCCCTCAGTAGGGATTCGAACCGCACCGGAGTACACCTCAAGCGACTGGTTTCGGAATTGGTTTCCCCGGAAGTAGTCTAGGCCGTAGAACTGGTCTTCGCCCGGAGCCAGCTTTGGCATTTTCACGCACCCGCCGTCTCCACCGTCATTCCAGACGCTAAATTCGGGGTCTACCTTGTCAATTGTCCAGTACAGCGTCAGCAGCAAGGCTGACAGCATACACGCAGCATACAGCATTTTATGGGGCTGCTTTAAAATTGGACTGTGGAGACAAGATGCTTTGAGCCAGTTTTTATGGCCTGGGACCTATCGGCATCCGAAAATGCCGTATGTTCATGATATGCATAAGGCTATCGATAAGCAGATTGTACCGCGGATCATCTGTCGCGTGTAGCTACTGATTTTGACGAATTGACCAGGTTCTATCTTGCTGATGGTGCGGTGATGTAGGTATAATACTGAGCTTATGTATGCCGATACGCTGTACGCGTTAGGGATGCTAGCCCTGATAGGGTTAAGTGGTTCCGTAGTATGCGGGGGTAGAGCAGTACGAATTGGCGACTTTTAATTGTTGAATGCCCGATATGCCGAAACTACTGGTTTTTGGCGTGGTTGTAGAGCCTGTGCATTAGGCTATAGCCCAACCAGGAGTACCCGGGCCATCGATATACACCAAATTCTAATGCAATACCACGGTACGCCATTTGTTGATAGCTATTGATACTGATGGCTAGACAAAGTATTAGGCACTACCATTAAGGTATCGAGCTTGATACTGATGGCTGTACAAAGCATTAGGCACAACGAACCAAACAGTTAACCCTTTACAAATTGAACATACTAATAGGCCACGACGTACAGAGTCTTGGGATGTGATACTAAATCTTGGGGTACTAAATCTTGGGGTACTAAGCTTGTGGTACTAAGTCTGTGGTATTAAGCCTGTGGTATTAAATCCTGAGATCACGCCGGTGGACAAAATCCTGGAAAATTACCCATGGCAGTGAACATGAACATTCTAGCTCGATGGGTCTCATAATGATGCTACTTGATGACCTTTCCAGCTCGATATCGCCCAGAGTTATTTTTCAAACCCCGGCTCACCGCACCAAGTGATCTCGTTATCAGCCCTACCATCTGATGTATTACTAAAGACGATCAGATATCTCGACCCCAGGTGGTAAATCTCCACTCATAGCAGTTTCAACGAATTATAACGGGCCGTTCTGTGGAGAGCCGTGGCCATTGAGTCGGTCACTGCGTTCTCCGCCAAGAACGGCCCACATTGGAGAACGCTACGACCGGAGCTCTCAAGGTGACAGAGACGTTTTACTTTGCATACAATGACGTTGCACAGTACCTGTCTCAAGCGGGGCACGGCACCCCTGAGCCACATGAAGGCAGAGTCTTTGATATACGGTAGCACAGCTGCCTAAATGCTACCCCAAGGTCACCAGCGCCCCACAACCGGTCCACATGCCCCGCGCCAAGTCTAATTAACTTGTAGCTTGCAAGTGCAATTGATACCTTGGCTATCCTGCTGTAACAGGGCTCTACGGCTCTTATTAGCTGGCTCAGACATTACTCGAGCGGATACCCTGGGGGCTAGTCCCCCAGACCCTAGAACCCTAGGGGGTTTGGGGGCTTGCCCCCAACTACGGGAGCTCGAGGGCTGGCCCTCGAAGGCACTAGGCTAGCAATTGACCTCGAGAACCGGAGTAGCAGGGGCTCCGCCAGAACCATTGTGGCGTTGGAGCATGGCGGTCAATGAACCAAATATCGTTATAAATAATATACAAAAGCCGTAAAATCGTAAAAGGAATCGTCTATGCACGTTGTCTAAACATTGCCGAAGCAATGGCCGGGCCCAGCAGGGACCCATCGCCGGCGGGAGCCAGGGTGAGCTCTCGGCTACGGGGTCGCCCCAGCAGGTGGAGGTACTCCTGGCACCGCTCTCTAAACTTGGGGAACCGCTCCACGACGGTGCCGTTGTATGCAATGGTGCACTTTGCGTACTCCTCGGGCATAATCTGCGCCAGAGCGACCAGCGACGCCGCGGTCAGGGCGGCGGATCGCGTCGAAATGGAAACGCAAATGGAGCAAATCTTCTCAATGTCCTCCTCGGTAATGGTCGCGCCCGGGTGGGCGTCAGCAAACACCTTTTGGGCCAAATCTAGCCGCCCGTCGTAAAAGTGCTCCTCCATGTCGGACACGACTCGAGACTCGAGGCCGTACGGTTGGTCGAGCCCTCTGGGCAGCACGCCGCGGCACAGCTCGCCATTCTTGACCAGGTCGCGCAGAATGAGCCGGCAAATCTCGCCAATGTACCGCCCCGAGACCTTGGTTTCGAGCGGCTGGAACCCGGGACGCTCATTGTTCGCGTCAATCTCCACGTCCCATCGCGTGTCCGGGATGATGCCCGCACCAACCATGGAGATTTCAGTGTTGACCAAGGTAGCGTCCGAGCCATTGAGGAACAGCCCGTCCGCCTTGCCGTTCATGAGCCCAATGGGCAGGAGCGCGCACGCATTGATGCCGGTACCGAGGATAAGCGACATTCGCGTCGACTCGGTCGCATACGAATGGGACACGAGGGACGCCGTCGTATCATTGACAATGGCGGTGATCTTAATCCGGACGCCCAGTTCCCTCGCGGCCGTCTCAAACGAGTCCTTGAGGTCCCACCCGGCAATTTCATCCGCCACCGTGTACCCCTTGCCCATCATTTCAATCTGGCCCCGCTCGACCGTGGTCTGGATGAACGGGAAGCTCCACGAAAGCCCCGTAACGAGCTCCTGGTCCTTCTCAATCCACCCTTCCGTCACGGCGCAATCAATCGCGTCCTTAATTTTGGACGCGATCCACCGGAAAAAGTCACGCCCACAAAGACGCTTCGTCTCGTCCGACACCAGGTGGCTCACCTTGTACTTGACGGTGGCCGGCTCCGCGGCATTGGCTCCGTGGAGCTGAACAAACGCGACCCGCGCGGTCGACCCGCCCAAGTCAACCGACAAGAACGAGCCCGTCTCAGTGCCCTGCGGCAAGGCATTGACACACGAGGGCAGCATACTCGGTGCGGCGCAATCCGCCAATTTGGCCCGCATGAACTCCGAAAGCCGCTCCACCGCGTCGTTGAGGAACGGCGTCGCACAGCTCGACGAGAGCGTGTGCAGGTCGCTCGTGAGCGGCGAGGACGCCGCAGCTGCTGCGGCGGTCTCCTGCACCGCCCGCGCCGTCATATCCGACAACTTGTCCTCCTCTGGCGACATTGGCGCCGCATAGATCGAAGTCGTCGGCATGCTCGTGTCGGGAACCTCCACCACCTGGCGGGCGCCGACGGTCGTTTTACTCATCTTATATTCTCTAGGCCAAAGTTTAAAAGCGCTCTGTAGCAAGCGGCAAGTCTACAATAAACGAAGGGCACCGCGAATTTGTCGGGTTTTAATAAGAGGGAAAAGTCCCCTGGTGGGTGGTGATGGGTTAAAAAGGCGCGGGTGTGTCGTATTGCTCTACTCTACACACTGTTACCTTACACTACGTTATCGCCTTCCCCCCTTTTTCCCTATAGACCGGGTCGTATAGACGGTGTAGCGCTCTCAACGTAACCTCTCGCCTAGGACTGGCTCAGCGTAGTATCGCTGCATCCCGGGCCGCAGGGTAGTATAGCGCGGGGCTACGTGACACTGCCTGCGCACGCGTGCCGATGCACTTCCGGGTAACTCGCAGCGCCGCCGGAAAAACGCAGTTTTTCCGGGGGCATCCGCAGGCAGGCTATTCTGGGGTCTATTCATGCAGTTCGGGGCTTTGGTCCGGCAAATGTAGTGTTCGGGCGTTTGGATACTGGGGGACCAGTCCCCCAGACCCCCTGGAGCAGGGGCTCCGCCCCTAGAACCCCGGTCCTGCAACGGTGACATGAGACGAATGGTGGTTATAGATCACCAGTTCTTGACCACTACACTAGCGATACGTAGCCTTAGACATGATACACGACACCCGTATAAGGGGGTCTGGGGGCGTTGCCCCCAGCTACGGGAGCTCGAGGGCTGGCCCTCGAACACTACTGTAGCAATAACAGGTTGTAATAAATAGTAGCGGCTAAAAGGACCACTGGGAGGCCGGGTTGGTGAAGGAGACGTAGCGGCGCCACAGGTTGAACCCATTGTCGCGATACACGGCGGTCTGGCGGTCCGTGACGCCGTCGATGACGCACCGGTCAAAGCCCTGGAGCTTGAACTGGCGCACGCCGCACCCCACGAGCCCCAGCGTGAACACGTTGGTGAGGTCTCTGTACTCCGGGTCCGTGGCAATACCGCACAGACCGCCGATTCGCGCGTCCTCAAACTCGAGGATCCACGGCATGAGCCCCGCCAGCGGCGAGGACCGCGTGAACAGAATGACAGACCCCACCATGGTCTTCTTGACCGGGTCAATGGCAATTATAATCTTGCCGTGGTGCCGCGCCTGCTCGTAGAGCTCGTAGAGCCCCGGAGTACCGTCGTAATGGGTCTTGATAAGCTCCAGCACCGCGTCCATGCGTGAGTCGTCCGGCTGGCATATGTCGAACCGGATCCCAATGAGCTCGAGCTCAGAGATGAGCTTCTTGGTCGGCGACCACCGCTGGAGGTCAGTCAATAGCACAATGTTGTGCGTCGTGATCCGCGGCCGCTGCGTATCCGAGTTGTACTCAATGGGGGACGCAGACTCGGCCCGTGACGACACCGAGTCGCGCGACTTCTTCATCATGGACTGGGCCTCGGGAATGTCAATGTCCCACCCCGACTGCTTGAACCACTGGAGGTTTGCCGTCGTGTTGTTGAACGGCACGTTGAGATCAAACGGAATGCCCTCGAAAAAGGCCGGCACAATGCCCCCCAATTGGACATAGTCCACCTGGCGCTCTTGCACCAAATACTTGATCGCCCGATCGTGTAAACTGCGCCCGATTTGCATCCCTCGCCGCGACGGCTCGACAAAGATCATGGCAAGGCACCCCACGTTGCTATTGGGGTAGATCCACGTCGCGCAAAACCCATACAGGTTGTTGGTGCTCGAATTGCGCACAATGAAATGGGTCTGCGACGACGTGTCCAGCTGCGCCGGGGTCGTCGTGCCAGACCGCGGCTGGTTGTCCTCTCCTTCCTTCTTCATCTCGCCATTCTTGGCGCTGTTAGTGTTAGTTGCATCATTATCTTCTCCAAGCCCCGTCTCCTCCGCCTTGAGCGGGAATCGTAGCATCTTAAACGCCTCGAGCCCCGGACCCAGCCGTCGATCGGGGAAACAATTCTCCCACAGCGTCTGCAACCGCTTCATGTCGCGCTCCGAGTTCCACTTCTCCACAAGCCACCGGCTCCGCGACGACCGCTGGTTCTTCTTTTCGCCCAGCAGATTGCGCGACCGCTGATACAACCCCGACCCCGGGAACGTGCCCTTGGCCGGTAATAGCCCAAACAGCACCCGAGCACAGGCATCCAGCGCATGGAACGTAAACTCATAGATACAAACGTAGGTCCCGACCCCGCGGTCCAGCGCCAAATCATATGGAGACGACGCCGCCACCGCAATTAGCGGCTTGCGCTGCTGGCTGCAAATGACGCTCACATGCTTGGAGAAGCCCACCTGGTACATGTTGCGGTTGGCATCCGCAGTGACTACAATGACCGCCTTGGCCCGCTCTATGAGCCCGTCGTGGAGGTTGGTCAGCCCGTTGGCCGTGTAGGACGCGTGTAGCACTTTGCCCCCGTGGATCTTGGCTATTGACTTGCCAAAGTCCTGGAAAACCGTCTCGCCCAGTAACAGGTGCTCTACTTCTTTCGAATGCCTGGTGGTGATAATCGGGGTCACCAGCGGCGTTAGCAGCAAAATGTCAGAGTCCGGCTCAATATTCATCGGCAGTGGGATATTCTTGGCATGGTCCCGCAACACCGTCACCGAATTCTCATATGCCAGCTTGGACAGCATGTTATGTTGCTCTTTGAGCTTGAGCATGTGGCTGAGAGGCGGCGGATTGAGCGTTTCCTGCCAGTTCGTTCTCAGTCGTTTGGCCTTGGCAACCCGCTCCGCAGACTTGAATATACTTTCTTCGTCAATAATACCATTCTGAACCGCTCCGAAAATGCCTGAAATGGCCTCCTTTTGAAGCCGGAAGGACGAGCACACCAGAATGACATCACATCCAGCCGTAGCCGCCATAACTGCACCTTGTCGAACACCCACATTCTCGTACAACGCGTCCATCTCCAAACACTCGCTGAGAATGACCCCCTCGTAGCCAATATCCTCCCGTAACAGCTCCTTGGTGACCCGTTCGCTTAAACAGGCGTGCATCTCGCTAGTGGCAATCTTGGGCAATGCACACCCCCCTACCATGATGGCATCTAGCTTGTCCTTACTCAGCTGGCGGAACGGGATCAACGACGCCGTCTCCAGCTGCTCTATAGATTCCGATACAATTGGCAGTCCCAGGATCGAGTCCACGGTGGCTCCCCCGTACCCGGGGAAGTGTTTACCACAACATACCACATTCGCCGATGAATATCCTTGGAAAAACGCCTGGCCGTACTTGGTAACCTCCTGCGGGTCGTCACCCATGGTTCGAACGCCTAATAGGCGGTTCGCAGAGTTTGTCAGCACGTCCAGCACGGGCCCAAAGATCCAATTTATACCCAAGCTTTTGAGCTCGAGCCCCGTCGCATGGGCCACATCGCGCGCCAGGTCCGTCGACTTGGTCGCCACGATTGCCATGGGCCCTGGGAACTGTGATATGTACTTTTCGTCATGGAGATTATTCAGCATGCCATTCTCCTGATCTATGCCAATGAGCAGTGGGTACTCATGACCCGCATCATGCGCGATCTTCTGGAGGTCATAGATGAGCTCCCGCGTGCTCTCGGCGTCCTTGAGGTTCTTGACAGACAGAATGATCGCCCCAATATGGTACTTTTCAATGAGTTCTTTAATCTCCGGGGTCACCTTATACCCGCTGAAACCGGTCATGAACATCTGACCGATTGCCTTGTGCAGCGGCGTGAGCACTTCAGGCGGCTCAAAATCCATCGTTCTATATCAGGGTCTCCCGTCGTTGGTTCTAGCTCTCCACCCTAATTTACGCTCTTACCCAATAGTGCAGTCGTACCCGCAAACTCGCCGTTACCCCAGTGAGTCTTTGCAATTGGCGCGGTTGGGAGGAATTGATTAGTGATCGCTGAGTCACGACAGGCCCGACAATACGACCCCCGCATTGCTTTTGCCGACCCGGAGATGAAATGTCGCCATCTCCCAACTAAATGTCGGGACGCGCCGCGCCATACCGGCGATTTCGGAGGAGTCCATGGGGGGTTCGGCGAAATGGCCGGACAATTACTGAGGACCCGTGGGGAAATAATGCCTTATCGACTTGGAGAAGAAGGAATTGGTCTATTTGCCTCGAGAATGAAAGCCAAAAAAATAAATTACCCGACGCTTGTGCCACGTAGGGTTGCTACAGTGCCTCGGTAGTAGTGTCTCCATCCATACCAAGGTGCCTTTTTGCAAAAGCTCCTGGCTACAAGAAGAAGAAAAACAAAAATCACTCTAGGGTGGTAGTGAGAATTTCAAAAGTGACAAGTGGAGCACTCATACAGTACCAGCGCTGTAATAATGGTTGACCCTCGGGGTGTAGCAGTCTGCCTCGCCTTCGGTACTACTGTAGTACCGCCCTAGTAGTGCTACCCCAAGCCTTGGCCCCCTCTCATCTCCAGGTCTCGAAATGTCCCAACGTTACATTGGGCGTGCGCTCGCGACGTCACAATAGGGCGAAAAATCTAGCAGCGGTAACTCGGGCACTGTTAACGTTCTGCAAGCAAGCGGCAGGAACCATTGAATCGGAGCAGGACTAGCAGCCGCCAAGAAGGCAATAACAGGATATTTGGGGCGAAAAAGACCGTATCTCGCGTGGGTATAACGTATTCCTCGAGGGTTACACGATCTTCATGTTGGGTCTAGCCCGATTGATCTCGCCGATGTTCCGGGGAACCCGTGGCCCCAGTGGTTGGGATGAGATGGAACGGGATGATGTAGGAACCTTTTACGCTGTTTCACGTAACTTATCAATGCTACCTTCACAGCAGGGCTAATCCCCGGTGTACATGTCACCTTGGGCTTACATCTAGCCATGCCTGTACAACGGGGTGAATCAGTGGATCACCATCGATAGAGTGGCCGTAAATGAAGGCTTGGAGGGCGAAAAAGAAATACATGTCGGTATTATATATATAAGCCTTGAAGACATATGGCCCCCTCTTTCTCTTTCTCTCTCTCTCTTCTTATATAGCCTTTATCTAGAATAATCGTATACCCAACGGTTTAAAAACTTTAACAAGCTTTATCGGCTGTGTAACGTAGATATTTTGATTATTAGTAAGGGCGTTCATACACTCTCATCTTTCATCTCTTAAATAATGCCAGGCGACATTTCGATAGATCTCTCCCGAGTCTCCTCTTCCGAGAGCGAGAGCGACATTTCGGCATTGCTCCAGAACTCGGCGCTCAACTCGCCCATCTCTGCCATCTCTGAAAGCTCGTTTTCTCATGGAATCAACAGTCATCCATACATCCATTTCATCAATGCCACCCTCTGTGAGGCCGGCGAGCTGTACCCAGATTCGCAGCTCTGGGTAGATACTCTCACTGGGCGAATCATTGATTCACCCACTCCGGTGCCCCAGAACGTCCAGACCATTGATCTCGACGGCGCGATCCTCTCCCCAGGTTTCCTGGACGTTCAGCTCAACGGCGCCTTTGGGTTTGATTTCTCCGACGACAAGTTTGGTGACGGCTCTGCCGATGCGTTCAAGGCTGGGCTCGCCAACGTTTCCCGTAAGCTCGTCAAGACCGGAGTCACCTCCTTCTGCCCAACCCTTCCATCTACTTTCAAGCACGTTTACCACAAAGTTTTGCCGCTGCTCAAGCAAGAGCGAATCAACACTGGCGCTGAGAGCCTCGGTGTCCACCTCGAGGGCCCCTTCCTCTCCCCACAAAAGCCAGGCTGCCACCCCCAGGACGCTATCAAGACGGCGCCAAACCGAATTGGCGACTTTAACGATGTTTATGGCGAGGAGAATCTCAAGAGTGCCAGAATGATCACCGTTGCCGCGGAGCAGGAGGGTGTCATGGAGTCGATCCGGGACCTCTCGGATATGGGTGTCACTGTCTGCCTGGGTCACTCGGTGCTCAAGTATGCCGGCGGATGTGAGGCGGTTCGAAATGGCGCTACTATGGTCACTCACGTTTACAATGCCATGAAGCAGCCTCACCACCGAGAAATGGGTCTGTTCGGCCTGCTGGGTGCCAGCGACAAGGATCTTACCGAGACTCGATCGGAGGAGCCCACCTCGGTCGTCCACAAGCGACCATTCTTTGGTATAATTGTGGACGGTATCCACGTGCACCCAAGCGGTGTCAAGATCGCATACAACTCGTTCCCAGAGGGTTGTGTTTTGGTCACCGATGCCATGGCTCCTATGGGTCTGCCTTCGGGGACCTATCCATGGTCTACTCAGACCATTGTGAAGCAGGGGCTCAAGCTGTTCCTCAATGGCACCGACACCATTGCCGGTTCTGCGGTTGAGATGGACATTTCTGTGCGAAATCTCATGAACTGGGTGGGTATTTCGCTCGCCGAGGCCATCAAGACTTGCACATACAATGCTGCCAAGTCCATTGGTGTCCTTGGTACTAAGGGTACTCTCAAGACCGGAGCTGATGCTGACCTGTGTGTTCTTGATAGCAATGGCAAGGTCAAGCAGGTTTACAAGCTTGGCTGCAAGGTATTCCAGGCCACCAAGGCATAAAGAAGTTGCATCGTATCAGTATTTTATTATTTATTTATAACTCGCTATAGAAAAAAATCATGTAATTTTATGTTATAGAGACGAATACGTCAAATGAACCAATTGATATTCTTATGGTTTGTATTTACCCGGTAATTGACAAGATTATGTACCAAGCAATATAATCATCGGCAGGGTAATGATATTATTTAATCAACTTGAGGTACTCGTGGTACTTCATTCGCGACTTGTCGCCTTGGTACCTCTCGACCGTAACCTCCTTCAATTGGTCAAACGATCGCACACTCACACCAGCCTTGCGGGCCAAATGGACCAGCGTCGTTTCCTTATCCCACCCTTGTTCAGACGCAACATCGGGAAGGAAGGTCGCATTAAGATGGGGCTTACCAAACTCTGCAATTATACCATGCTCCCCTACATTCCAGTCAAACGGATCCTCAATCTTCTCAAAGTCCCGGAGAATAGTAACACAGCACTCCAAATCTTCGAGTTCCGACACATCAATTGGTTCAAACCGCGTGTCGTTTAACCCACTACGACCAGTCAGTAATTCACCGCCTCTACAAAACACTTACGCCACAATCGAAAACTGCTTGAGTCCACTTTCTAGGTCTAGTTCTCTAAACGTTCCAATGCACCCCCGCAATTCATACTCCTTGCCTTCCTTGATATTCCACGTAACAAACAACGGGTACCGCTTCCCCACCTTGACATGCTCGTCATAGTCATTCAGCACCTTTTGGAAGTACGCCAAGCTATGCGGCTCCGTCTTTTTGAGCCGGCTATACAACACGTCAAACGTATATGCCGCGAACGCCGATACCTTGCTCATTACTCTACGCTTTCTACGAGCTATCTCTGGCCTAGGGATAGTGTGTAGCGGCCAGCAAGGAACCCACCTGGTGCCGATAAGATAACCATGCATACAGTCCGCGCATGCTCTCGGTCTTAATTAACTTGATTAGCCGTAGCGCCGCACGGCCTGCGGCTATACACTGACTCAGGGTTGCAGACCACCCCTTGGCGGACCTTATTGGATCGCGTACCAACCTTAAAAGCTCTCGCGACCAGCAGTAGAGCTCGTCTCGGTCTCCAAAGCCCGCCCCACTGGAGCCAATCTCATCGCACCTGTCGGGGCAGGTTCGGACACGATGACTCTTCGGATCGCGGAGGCCGGGGCCAGAATGGTACACGGGAAAAATCCATCCCACATTAGTAATTCAATGCGTGGATCGCATCTTACCAGCATATGCAGATTAGGCCCCTCCGCAGAGCAAGAGTGAAGCAGTGAAACTACGATATATAAAACGGGGGACAGGATGATTTTCAACATCGGACGAAATTTTGCCTTGCTCACTGGCTTCACACGAACTCTAACCATGGCTGCTACTCACGGACCAGTATCCCCTGAACTCCAGGTTCCTTCCGGCGCTGAGCTTGCTACGTTTGCGGCTGGGTGCTTCTGGGGCACCGAGCACATGTACCGAATGCACTTTGGCAATGGCAAGGGCCTCATTGACGCCAAGGTTGGCTATACCGGCGGCAAGGTGGAGAACCCAGACTACAAGCAGGTGTGCGCTAGCAATACCGGCCATGCTGAGGCGCTCCAGCTCTCGTTTGATCCCAAGATTGTGACCTACGAGACTCTGGTTGATTTCTTCTTCCGAATGCATGATCCGACTACTGTCGACCAGCAGGGCCCAGATATGGGTCCTCAGTACCGATCCGGTATTTTCACCCACTCTGACGAGCAGGTGAAGATTGCCAACGCGGTCAAGGACCGAATGGAGGAGACGTGGTATATTAACAAGATTGTCACCAAGATTGAGCCGATTGACACTTTCTGGGACGCGGAGGCGTACCACCAGCTCTACCTGGACAATAACCCCACCGGCTATGCGTGTCCATCTCACTTCCTGCGAACCAAGCCAGAGAAGATTGCTGACAAGAGTGAGCTTTAATTGACCGTTTATTTATTGTACCTGTTTTATTTAACTTGAAATGCTACTTTTACAAACCTGGATAAATTTGCTAGTAGATACCAGGCTCTATTGAAGATATCTAAAGAGTCCACCCTTCCAAACAAAGCTCTCAACTACCATATCTACCTCTAATAACATATTTAAATGCTAATGTTTCTACATCTAATAGCATGTTTAAATGCCAATGTTTCTACATCTAATGACAGTTTAAATGCTAATATCCATAGCCTATTACCATGGTATCCTGATTAATGGTGGTGAAATTTCACTTTCCGTGACGGAAAAAGATTTTTTTATCGCCGGTGCTACATTTCCTGAAATTTTATCTTTCCCCTAGAGAAGTACCAGACGAGCCAGTTTTACACCCCAAAAATGGCTGTCGAGAGCGGAAAAGACAAGGCTCCAAAGTCTGTTCTCATGGCTGAGGATGGTGCCTTCCCTCGAGGTGGAGGGTCGGTCCTGACGCCGCTGGAGATCAAGCAGGCTGCGAACGAGGCTACCAAGGACGTTTTGTTCGGCGCACCACCAAAAGACGACTCTTCCAGCAAGAAGCGAAAGAGAAAGCCACAGAGGAAGCAGGAAAAGACCACTGAGAAAAAAG
This sequence comes from Blastobotrys malaysiensis, assembly GCA_030558815.1. Classification (NCBI taxonomy): domain Eukaryota; kingdom Fungi; phylum Ascomycota; class Dipodascomycetes; order Dipodascales; family Trichomonascaceae; genus Blastobotrys; species Blastobotrys malaysiensis. The sequence continues at coordinate 100,853 of JAKTQL010002500.1, forward strand.
AGGGTCCCAAGAAGGTTAAAATTGAGAGCCTGGGCTTCAAAAACGCAGTGCCGGGCACTGTCGTCCTCGGTCAGATCAGCGAGGTCAACTCGCTCGATCTGGCGGTCTCCCTGCCCAACAACCTGACTGGTTACGTCCCGATTACTAACATTTCGAAGCATATGTCGCAATTGCTGGAGTCGGTAGAGAAGGCTGCCGAAAACGATAGCGATGACGAGGAGGATATCGACCTGCCGGAGCTCACTGATCTCTTCAAGGTGGGCCAGTGGGTCAGAGCCGCCGTGGTGGTCAATGGCGTTGATGAGCCGCAGAAAAAGAACCAGAAGGCTAAGAAGCGAATTGAGCTCTCCATCGACCCGGAGGTTGTTAACGAAAAATTGGACTCTGATGACATGAAGCCTGGTATGGCCGTCCAGGGTGCCGTCAAGAGTGTAGAGGACCACGGTGCCATCATGTCTATTGGTGCCAATGACGATGTTACTGGCTTTGTATCTAAGAAGGAACTGCATCGGGCCGGCATCCAAACCGATGGCCTCCACAAGGGCCAGGTCCTGCTGCTCACCGTCCTGTCCAAGAGCTCCAATGGCCGAACGCTCACCCTCACTGCATCCCCACTGGACCGAAAGGTACCCGTGATCGCCGCCCTGGCAAACTCTTCCTCTCTGACCGCTGGTATGCTTGTGGAGACTATCATCACCGAGGTCCGGTCCTCTGGTGTGGTCGGCAAGGTGTTTGAGTTTGCAGAGGGAACTGTTGACCAGATCCACTCTGGCCTCCTCGAGAGCGGCAAGAAGGAGATGGATTCTCTCTACAAGGTGGGCGATACCGTCAAGGCGCGAGTCATTTACACTTACCCTGACTCTGACCCAACCAAGGTCGCCCTCTCTTTCCAGCCCCACGTTGTTGGTCTCAATACTAGAAGCGAAAGTCCATTGGCTAAGCTCCCAGTCGGGTCTATTGTCGATGCCAAGGTCGAGCTTGTCGAGCCTCGATCTGGTCTCTACGTTACCATTAACGGCAAGCAGCATGGTTTCGTTCACATTTCGCGAGTCTCCTCCGATGAGCGAATTGAGGAGCTTTCTGCTGCTAAGAAGGATTACTCGAGCGGTACTGTTCACAAGGCCCGAATCTTGGGCTTCTCCAACGCGGATGGCCTCTTTGCTCTCTCCATGGAGCAGTCCATTCTCGAGCAAAAGTACCTGCGAGCCCAGGATGTTCCTCTTGGCGACATTGTGTCGTGCAAGGTGGAGCGAATCATGGCCCAGGGTGGCATTATTGTTAAACTTTCCGAGGGCCTTGAGGCGATTGCTGATGAGAAGCATCTCAGCGATATTAAGCTCTCTCACCCCGAGAGAAAGTTCAAGCCAGGCATGAAGGTCAAGTGCAGAGTAAGTGATTACCCATTATTTTTTTTTCTATCAGGTGCTAACATTAACTTTAGGTTCTCTCCGTGTCGGATCGAAAGATCAAGGTCACCCTGAAGAAGTCCCTCGTCAACTCGGAGGAGAAGCTGATTACCTGCTGGGAAGATGCTCAGGTTGGCATGAAGACCCCTGGTGTGATTGCCATTCTCAAGCCCCGAGGTGCCATCGTCGAGTTCTTTGGCGGTATCAAGGGTTATCTCCCAGTCAGTGAGATCTCTGAGGCGTTCGTTAAGGATCCAAAGGACCACCTGTCTCTTGGTCAGTCGATTGCTGTCTATGTCCGATCTGTCGAGCCTGAAGACCAGCGAATGCTGGTCTCCTGCCGAAGCCCGTCTAATGACTCCACCCGAGCCCTTGAGGACCTGACCGCTGGCCAGTCCATTGTATCTGCTGTGGTTACCGAGAAGACTAAGGATGGTGTTATTGTCACCGTCGAGCCACACGGTGTCAAGGGTGTACTTCCAGCTGGTCACATCACTGATGACTCTAACGTCAAGAACAAGAAGGGTCTCAAGGATATCAAGGTTGGCAACAAACTGGACAACTTGGTTGTTCTTGAGAAGGACAAGGGTAAGAAGTTTGTTACTCTGTCTGCCAAGAAGTCTCTGGTTGAGGCTGCTCAGCAGGATGCTTTGCCTTCTCAGCTCTCTGACATCCGAGCCGGCGAGGTTCTGCACGGTTTCATCAAGAACATCACCATCAAGGGCCTGTTCATTGCCTTTGCTAACAACCTTGTTGGTCTCGCCTTGAAGCATGATCTTCTCGAGGACAAGATACTCGACGATCCATCTACCAAGTACAGCATCTACCAGTCTGTTACCTGTCGAGTTCTTGACGTTGATGATGCCCACCAGCGATTCCAGCTGACCCTCAAGCTCGACAAGGAGAGCAAGAAGGCGGCTGCAGCGGGCAAGGACGGTGACAACGAGGTTGTCAACCCTGTCGATCCATCGATTAAGAGTCTTGCTGATTACACTCCTGGCCGAGTCACCAAGGCCAAGATCCTGGCTATCAAGGAGACCCAGATCAACGTTGTGTTGGCTGATAACCGACAGGGCCGAATCGATGTGTCCCAGGCGTTTGATTCCTTTGACGACATTAAGGATCCAGTCAACCCACTCAAGTCTAGCTTTGAAAAGGGCCAGGTTCTGGATGTTAAGGTTATCGGCTACCACGATGCTCGAAACCACCGATACCTGCCAATTTCGCACCGAAGCTCTACCTACATTACCGTTGAGCTCAGTTGCAAAAAGTCTGACCTTAAGAGCACCAAGCCATACTCGAATCTTACCTATGACAATGTCAAGGTTGGAACCGAGTGGCTTACTTTCATCAACAACATCACTCATGACTGTGCTTGGGTGAACCTGTCTCCTACTGTTCGAGGTCGAATCCCACTCTTGGATTTGACCGACAATGCTAGCGACCTGCGAAACTTTGCCCAGAGCTTCCCAATTGGCCGAGCCGTCAAGGCTCAAGTCGTTGAGGGTGGTGCCAGTGATATTCTTAAGCTCTCTGCCCGAAAGGCTGCAGGCACTCACATTAAGGACATTTCAGATATCAAGGAGGGCATGAAGGTGCCAGGTATTGTTGTTAAGGTTGCCGAGAACCGAGTTGTCGTGCGACTTGGAGACAACGTACTGGGTACTGCTGGTCTTACTGACTTGGTTGATGAGTACACTGAGGAGCCTACTGAGAACTTCACCAACCACGAGCTGGTTCCAGTCCAGGTTATTAAGGTGGACAAGCCAAACAAGCGAGTTTACGTTTCTTTGCGAGATTCGCTCTTTGACGTTGATGCCGAGCTTGTGGACAAGCACGTTACCAGTGCCAAGGATGTTGCGGCTGGTGATGTTATTCGAGGTTATGTACTCAATGTGGCCGACAGTGGTCTGTTTGTTGGTCTTGGCCGAGATGTTACTGCCCGAATTCAGATTAAGAACCTGAGTGACGCTTATCTGACCGACTGGAAGAAGTACTTCTCGGTGAACCAGCTTGTCGAGGGCAAGATCCTCAATGTGCGAAAGGACGGTAAGATTGACATGACTCTCAAGGAGAGCGCCGTGCGAGGTACTGCTACCACCAAGTCTGGCAAGGGCATTAGTGAGCTCGAAGAGGGCGAGATTCTCGATGGTGTTGTCAAGCGAGTCGAGACCTTTGGTGTTTTCATTCGACTTGACGGCACTGCCAACGTTAGTGGTCTGTGCCACCGATCTGAGGTGGCCGACATTCCAGTAGCTGATCTCGCTAAGGTGTTTGCCGAGGGTGATAAGGTCAAGGTTAAGGTTCTCAGCGTTGACTCTAAGAAGGGCCGAGTGTCTCTAGGTATGAAGAGCGCTTACTTTGCTGAGGATGCTGACGAGAGCGGCATGGACATCGACTCTGATGAGGAAGAAGTGGACTCTGATGAAGAGGAGGACTCTGATGACGACATGGCTGACGCGCTTGGCGACGACGATGAGTCTGAGTCTGAGTCTGAGTCTTCTGATGAGGAGGCGGAGCCAGCTCGACCAGCCAAGACCACTGAGGGTGGCCTCAGTGTTGGGTTTGACTGGACTGGCAGTGCTCTTGATCAGAAGGAGGCCATTGAGGCGCAGAGCGACAGCAATTCCGACGAGGAGGATGAGCCAAGCCGAAAGCGACGAAAGAAGAAGGCGCAGACTCTTGTTGAGGACAAGACTGCGAACATTGCGACCAAGACTCCAGAGACCCCACAAGACTTTGAGCGGCTGCTTATGGGCTCTCCTAACTCGTCTATTGTGTGGATGCAGTACATGTCCTTCCAGGCTCGATTGAGTGAGATTGACAAGGCGCGAGAGATTGCCGAGCGGGCTCTCAAGACAATTGACTTCCGAGAGGAGCAGGAGAAGTTCAACATTTGGATGGCTCTGCTCAACTTGGAGACTGCGTTTGGTACGGAGGAGACCTTTGAGGACGTGCTCAAGCGGGCGCTCCAGCACAATGACCCCAATATGACCTATCTGAGACTGGTGGACAGTTTGGAGGCGGCGAACCAGGTGGAGAAGGCGGAGAAGCTGTTCTACGTTGCGGCCAAGAAGTTTGGTGCCGAGGACTTGACGGTCTACGAGCGATTCTGCGCCTTCCTCTTCCGGCATGACAAGAGCGCGACTGCGCGGGACATTTTGGGTCGAGCGTTGCAGGCGCTGCCCAAGAATGAGCATCGAATGATGATTTCCAAGTTTGCGCAGCTCGAGTACGCCAATGGCGAGGCTGAGCAAGGGCGAACCTTGTTCGAGGGTCTTATCAGCTCGTATCCAAAGCGGGTGGATCTGTGGAGCGTTTACCTTGATCACGAGATGAAGTACAACGACCGAGCCAGCGTCGAGCGATTGTTCGAGCGGCTGGTGGCCGGCAAGGAGGTCAAGCTCAACATGAAGAAGGCCAAGTTCTTCTTCAAGAAATGGCTTGGCTACGAGGACAAGAACGGCGATGATAAATCACGAGACTACGTCAAGGCCAAGGCTGCCCAGTTTGTCGAGTCGCTCAAGGGAGCTGACGAGGAGTAAAACACAAAACTGTAATTAATATTTTTAACGGCTAATATTTTGTATAGAGTGAATTATATGTTATTTGATATCCTTCTCTTTCCGGAGCACCTTGAGTCAAATCTCGATACACGATCTACAGGTCTAGTATGTGAGGAAGGGGGCATATTCATATTTCACGTTGAAGTTTAACGTGTCTTAGCGGCGGCACGTAAATGCACGATTGTACATGTACAGACCAACAGTACACGTACGGTTTTATGTAGTGAGTTTGTACCAATGACTCGTTTGCATGCGGGGGCACGGCCGTTTACCGTGGAAGTACAAGCTTTACCCTCGATCCAACGATAGGTCAGGTACCGAAAAACCCTCCTGCAATCACCCGAGACAACCTCCTCGGAAGATAATACAAGAGCATTCTTCAAATCGATCCCTATTACAATAGCCCAATTACCCCTGAGATCCGTCAGGTGGCACAATTGTACCTCTCTGGTGGAACCGCTATAGCTCGGGCCGTCTATTGGATTCCCGGGAGGTGGTTATGTTATGGCATGTGTGCCGCTTATCCTACAGAAGATGTGCTCATTCTTGTCAAGGGTTGTATTCTTATGCCTGTATGTACTCGCTACTTGTAGTGGTGTGGTAAACCCCCGGACCAACACTGGCCAGGTGGACGACCAGCATCGTTTCAAGAACTGCGGCAAGTGAAACGGAGGTGCATTTGGGGGGGAAGGGACACACACCCTGGGCAGCCCCCACCGCCTAGCCGCCTCGGTGGAAAATGGTTGACATGATCCTGGCCGGTACTATGGAAGGCGTGGAATAATATTCCTATACGGTTCCTTGGTACCTGAGTGAGAATGAGGGGCAGCCTGGGGAGAAGGTGGAAAATAAACGGCGGCCAGGGTGGGTGTACGAATATTCCCTGCTACATTACATGCACTCAAAGGCTCTGCCACGCAATAGATAAGCTGTCAGGGATAGGATCTGTCAGTTGAGATCTACACGGACCCCAAGTCGGTTGTGCTCCAAGATCAGATCAGAGGATCCGGAAGTGCGTATCCACGCCCCAATGCGTGTGCAGCCACACCCCCTGAAAGGATTTTACAAGACTGTTTAGAGACCCTCGCTACACGTTACAATGCGGCATTATAGGGCGAGTTGTACTACGTGAGTGGAGCTTGTGAAGAATGCAAAGGGAAATGAAATGCAACAATCCGCCGGTGGAAAACAGGCGAGGGGGGTGAAGGACTCCCCCTTATTATTATTGCAGGTAATGTTGATTACAGTTATGCGTGTTAATCCAAAAACTACACAATTTGTGTATGCGGACTCAATGGAGGCATGCTGTTAAGCTGCTGCGACAGCCATCACCGCCTCAAGTGTGTAACCCCCCTCCAACGCACCTGTCTGCAATTGTCTTCTCAGGGCAGAGTAGGAGAGCTTATTTTGGGCCAACCTTCATCAAACCCGCCAAAAAGCAATAGCGCACCCATTGCGTTTCCCTCAATCACAGTGGTATATATGCCATACCGGATGCTGTTTTTCCCTTTCCTTTCTGCAGACCTGTCAAAGTGCCCCCTATTTTTTAATTTTTTCTCCCCCTCTCCTTTTCCCTCGATTTGCCCTTAACGTTTTCCTCGATCAACCAATTTTGGGGGCTCTAAGGGGTGTATAAGTGTATCCAGTTTACCGTCGATCCCATTCCACTCGGTTGATTGCCTACAGATCTCGAAAATTTTTGCTCGGCTACCATTGTTGGCGGGGGAACGAACCGGTTCTGTAAGGGCTATTACATTACGATTATTATATCCATCGACAGGCTCCTATAACTGTCGGAGATAATTCCGTCCAGTGATTGTCGCTGGATATTACATTTTTGGCGATATTATTTAGGTCCGCCCTGGGTACGGTACTATATCACGGACCCCTGAGTTTTGCAAGTACTTTCGTTTGCAGACCAAAATATTTGAACCTGCGGGCCTGTCTATCCGTTTCTGATATATATGCGTGGCGCAATGGCTCCAGAGGAAGAGAGTACTACACAATTGGCGCTCACAATGACCGCTAGCACGCCAAAGACTCAGACCAAGCCCGTGCCGACGACCCCTGGGTCCTCCATCCCCAAACGTAAGACCAAGGTCTCAGACCTCATCTCGCGGCTCTCCTCCTCGACCGCCTCGTCGCGGGCCAAGTACGAGGCGAACAAACAGCAGCAAGCCGCTGAGCAGTCGTCGCGGTCCTCGCTGAGATCCGTCTTCAAGCCCCGCAACTCGGGGGTCTCGGCACCCCCCAGCAGGCCTAATCGGCACTCCCTGGCCAGCGTTACGGGTGCTTCTTCGATCCGCCACAGCCAGGCTGGCACGATCCCGCTCGAGTCGGATCGGGCCTCTCGTAGACACCGCCGGGTTGCGTCAGACGTCAGCGAGTCGTCCATCTTTTTCCCCAAAATCACCTCCTCACCACCACCACCCCAGCCGCCCCAGCGCATGGTGAGCAGGCCCAAGCCCCGTAACAAGGGCTCACCGCCCAGCGGCGGTACCAGCCGTAATGTGTCGGCGCACAACTCGCCGGCACTGAGCCAGGGGAGCACAATTGTCGCCGCGAGCGCCAATACGAGCCCCAGCTCTCACCACCCGCCTCACCACCACTGGCAGCACGGCCCTCACCACCACAGAGGTACACCGAGTCAGTCGGAGGGGTCGACTCGCTCTGTTCACAACGTGCGTCCACAGCCACTGCCGCGTCCCGCGTCGAGACAGCAGCGAATTAATGTACGTCGTCCCACGTCGCGAATGGGCTCCAACGCTAGCGCCCCTCACCGCGTCCAGAGCCCGCGGGTCGATGAGCTCAAGTCCAAGATTGCTGAGCTCGAAGAGGTACTCAAGAATGAAAAGACAGAGCGAGACGCGGTATTCTCTCGCGTAGAGCAGGTGCGAGAGCTCGAGACCCAGCTGGGGCGAGAACGCCACGAAAAGGAGTCCCTCGTGTCGCGACTACGCATCCTCGAACAATTGATTACCGACGGGACTAATGACGACGATAATGAAGATAATACCACCAACGTGGATACCAGCGATAGTAATGATAATGAGCATGAGAAGCGGCGGTCCAGTGGATCGATGCGGGCGTATTACGAAGCACGCATTAACGAGCTCGAGGCCCGGATCCGCGAGATCCTCGAGACGGCGGCCAACGAAGTGAGCAACGACGACGAGGCCGAGTCCAAGTACACGAACCAGATCCTCGAACTACAAACGGAGATCAACTTTTTGCGCGGCGACAACTCGGCGCTCAAGAAGGAAACCGAGTACTACCAGGGCATTATGAAGACACGGGACGACGAGATCCGCAAGCTCAAGAACAAGAAACTCACGCTCGACGCGGACGTGGCCGATTTCAAATCCAAGCTTGAGGTAGCCCAAAGCGAGGCGGTCGAGTGGCAGGACAAGTTCCAGGGATCGGAGAAGCAGCTCCAGGCTAAGGACCAAGAACTCGATGAAAAGATCCTCCAGCTGGAAACAACCGCGACGAGCTTGCGGAGTGCTAATGACCGAGTCTGTGAGCTCGAGGCCAAGGCCAAAGAGGACGAGGTTCAGATCAAACAGTTGACCGAAGAGGGTGAGCGGCTCAAGACGGAGCGTAGCGACCTTCAAAAGCAGGCCCACGGGTTCCAGACCAGCCGCCGACACCTGGACAAGCAGATGGCTGCATTGGAACGTGATAACAGACGGGGCAAGCGGCTCATTACGGCGCTCGAGACGAGTCTCCAGGACCTCAAGATCTCCCTGGAGGAGAAGGCAATGGAGAATGACGAGCTCAACCGGTCCATTATGAAGGTCATGGAACAGGCCAATGAAACCATTGAGGGTGCTAAGCGCTCCTCCATGGTCATCTCCTCGCCGCCATTGACCCGTCAGAGCATGTCCGGTATTACCTCCCCGGTGCCAATCCCTGAGTCTGTTGGCACCAGCCCGCTTATGGGTAGCGACAGCAAACGTTCCTCTACTGCTTCCAGCAAGAGCGACCACTCGGTTATGAGCAGGCTCAGTGAGGTGTCTACCACCGGAACCCATTCTAACCGTAACTCTGCATCTAGCCTCGCCGCTAAACCAATCGAAGTATAGTTCCATTCGTTTCTGAATATTAATTTATTTATTCTCTACAAGTAGCTAGACAATAGTCGAGCTGGCAGCTCGGCCGAAGTTACAAGAGTTCAATCACCACAGTGCCCATGTCGCAAGCTGCGTCTATAAAATCTGTGGTTCCCGCTCCCCCCAGCTCCATAAAGGGACTGGTCCCCTAGATAGCTATAACCTTTGGTTGTATGAACAGTAATTAACAATAAATAATCTAAAGGGTCATAGCGAAGCACCGTCCTCCGCTGTTGTGGATTTCTGTCGCATTGAGCCGGAATCGCTTATAAGTGAGCTTGTCCTTGGACCCAGTACTGCCGCTGGAGGCCCGTCTATTAGTGCTCGGGGACGCATTGCCAGGATTCGACACGGGCAGCAGTGCGTAACTCTCAGCGCACCACTCGTACCACACCTTGCGCCCATCGGTCATTCGCCACAGGGAAATGTCAATCTCAGAGTCGTCCGGAAGGGACAGCGGCTGCGAGAGCGGGAACCAAATAGGGAACCACGAGACCATGTCCTTGCTCTTCTGTTCCATTGTATCGGGCCGCGTTGAGAGCTGAATGTCCTTGTAAAGGACCGCCTCAAAGTAACCTGCAATGCCGTGGATAAGGGACTTGTGGGGGATGTAGAAAGTCTCCTTGCTCTGGCGGATATTGTGCTGGTTCCCGGGCACCGTAGACGTAATTGGGTGTGAAAACTTCCATGCTTGCTTAATCTCAGTGCTGATGAGATCTGCCTGGAACAGCATGACCACGTATGGCGTGTGTAGAGCCGGTACTACTGGCAGTGCCCCAGGGCGGTTAGCCCGCGCTGCGTCCATGGGCGACCCGGATCCACTAGTACCAGACCCGTAGAGTACTCCCCCGCGCGAGGTGGCCAGATTCCACGCCTCGCTGTACAATTTTGGAGACATGACGGGCGTGAAGTGAGCAGTGTAGCTCGAGGGTATCATCACGCCGTCGGTCGGGTCGAGTACACGTTGAATTCCGTCGAGGCACTCAGGAGAGAGCTCATTGTCGGCAAAGGAGCCTAGCAATTCCGATACGATAATGTTAACTGTGGAGTTGTCCTCTGGTGGGGCCCACTGGCGCATGTCGCTGAGTACGACCTTGACGCTATCGCCCCATTCTTCACGCTGTCGTTTCAGCAGATAGACATAGGCGCTAGCATTCTTCTCCACGGCATATATAGTCACTGACCGGTCCGCGTGGGAGGCAGCTTTGAGAGCCCGGTCTACAATGGCGCCTCTTCCAGCACCCACGACGGCCATTCTAAGGTGTTTATGGGGTCGGTCGAGGATGGCGTGGAAGATGGCCTTCTCGTATAAGTCATACTTGACGGGATCTTTCTCGAACACCTCGTAAGTGGCGTTTTCCAAATTGTCAATGAGCGGCTGCAGAGGGGCCTGCAAAAAGTCGTAAAACCCAGTGGCGAACTGCTCAGCAACGGTTGGAGCAGGGGCAACCTTGTGCAAATGTCGAATGTAGAGCAAAAATGCCTGGTCTCCTCCTGCGAATTGAGGTGGGTTCTGGTCCAAATGGGCGCTGAGCCGCTTGCTGGAAGGGCTCGACATATCTGGGGACCCGGCGGGGGCAGTTGGAGACGCAGCAGACATGTTGCGGTCCTCGAGAATGACAAATGTGTTCCTCTTGAAGAACCGGAACAGCATTGTTTGGGTTGATTTGGGCAGCACGGGGTATCCCTTGGCGTTGGATACAAATGCCCTTGAGGACACCACGAGCATTGTTACCGGCTCGGCGAACCATCGGGTCATTACATGCAGCTTTGGAGGTATCTTGGGCACCTGAAGGGCCACTGAGAGGTTTGGCGCGTAGTTGCAAATGGTCCTAATCGTGTTCCACACCTCCCATATGCTCAATGCGTCCGCCGGGGGCACGGCCACCCCTTGCGAATTGACCGTGTAATCCTCGTTAAACGGCAAGTGAATAACAATCTGCAGAAACGGCGACTGGGCAAGCAATTTGTTAACGGCATGGGCGTACTGGGCCACGTTGGTGCGCCGTTTGGGTCCGGCAATTACGACATAGGGCAGTCCGCAAAACGCCGCATACGTGAGCTCGTGTTCCAGCACTTGGAGCGACAGATTCGCTACGCGGCTATTCTTCGAGTCAATCTCGACCCACGGAGACGCCAGCGCAATTGAATTGCTGATATGGGGCCCCGGGTGCAGCACCACGTCGTTCTCCCCCGGAGGCGGCACCCGGGTCTCCACACCACCACTACCTTTACTTGTAGTCTTGGGCGCACCAATGCTGGGTGAAGGCACGTCTCGTGAATTGAACATGGAGCCCGAAACCTGGTGGAGGTTTGGACTGGAGCTGTTGTTGCTCTGCTCGAGCTCGTGGAAGATCCCCTGGATCCTCTTGCGGTAGTTACGCGAGGTGATACGGCACGTAATCATGTCGTAGCCCTCCGAGAGTGCTGCGAAGACCGCCAGCTCGTCGGACTCCCCATTGGGTGCCGGGAGATTAAGGCCTACGAACAGCGGTGTCGCGTGGGCGGGCTGCTCTGGCTGATCCTGTTCGCTGGGCATCTGCTCCGTTGAGTTAGTTTATTTCAATTGCGCACATGTGCAGTTAGACAGGGCTGACTCACCAAATTTCAATAGCTATCCCCGCTATTTATGGTCTCTGACGGGGTGTGCTGGAGGTGATGGTACCCCTGTCTTCGAGTATTTAATCGCGCGCGGAAGGAATGTGTGTCCTCCGATCTCACATCCGCCTGCCTGGAATGCTAAACAACGCACGGGATTTAATTTCCTATATCGTGCGGTAGTAGTACTGCCCGAGACTGTCCAAGACTGCGGTTCCTGCTGGGGTCCTGACCCCTGGAAGTACAACATTGGTGGTGTAGTAGGCACGGTTTTTGCCGTACCGTACCAGGGGATTACGTAGGCAGCTGGTGGTGGAGGACGGAATTTAGGCACTGAGTGTTGCGTAATCGAGTTGGCTGCTGGTTAGATCGCAATTGTTGGAATTTTAGTTAGAATTTTAGCCTCATGCGGCGCTCAATTGCCGATCGATCATAGATCGTAGATGAGATAGATGAGATGTTACAGGGATGCCATAATTGGAAGGTGCCAGTGCTACGGGTACTTCATTAGCTCTAGTTGTTACGGATGAAGTTTTGATATCAATAGTTTGGTGGTTGAAGAACAGTGGCTGGTGCCGTTGATGGGTGCCTCCTGGATGACCGTTTAGCGTTAGGTATAGCTTGACTTACGATATTATTGCCGTTTTTCGGCTTTGGCACAACGGTTAACGTTGCATTCCAAAGTACCGGTATGTTGGCATTGGTAATTGTCGGTATTAGCGACCAAAAAAAGCGTCAACTAAACAAATACCGAATAAACAGGTTATTGTTGCCACTATGATAGGTTATAAGACCGGGATAACTCCAGTTAATGAATTAAGTATGTTTACAATTGTCGATTGGATTTAGGTAGTCTTTCCCACTGATATATCGGGTAATAATTCTGAGTACAATTCAAAGTCTTTGATTCGTTAAAATTGAGCACCCTTTACTTCAGTATACTTGATCAGGAATTATAGCGGGTTTGAAATAGTAATTATTTCTGGTACATTAATTTTAAGCTGAATATTCTCAATTATTGTAAGCTGTGCGGTACCACAGGTATTTATCAACAGTATCAGCATTGTGGTGAGGTACCTACCAATAATTGTTCCTACTATGTTGGTGCAATGATATTTCAATGGGCCAAAACGTAAGCGCTCGAAATTAAGAATTGTGCGATAAGATACCGGATAAAGTATGGCAGGTGTTCAATCAGTCACTGGTTATCAATTGTACGATTTGAAAAATATAACACAAATACCGCTCCGACCAAAGTCAGTAATACCGGTAATAATCTTCGATTCGAGTCAAATGGAATACCAATAATAGATTTGTAATAAAACACCATGATGAAATCGAATTGTCTATCAAGTACTACCAATTTCAATATAATTGAACTGACATTTTGATGGACCGATACATTGATTCAGCCTATTATTATCTGTGCATGCACTTAGGTAATACAGTATAAAAATCTTTGATTAAAGTCATTGACTACAGCGAAGGAGAACCAAGTATACACACATAATTCTATGGCATAGAATTATAATAAAATTTAAATGGGCATATGAGGTCGATTTCCTCAGCAAATGTCGCTGATAACCCGAGCACTATTGCACGACACGAACTAAAAAAAGCCAGACACGCACCCCACAAACGTCGACATTGCAGAATCCGGGGGTTTGGGGGCTTTGCCCCCAACTACGGGAGCTCGAGGGCTGGCCCTCGAAATAGATTAAAGGCATATGCCAGCTATCCGGAGAGTGGTCGGAGTGCGACCGAGAAGGGCATCGCCGATTAGCCGACATGTGGAGGGGAACGACAAGCCTCGGCATGGTTGGGAAACTTATTTAGCCCACACTTGCCAGGAGAGAGAGGATCCAACTTTGGCGATAATGAGCGCGGTTATTCCCAAGATCACGCAGCTGTCGCCGCTGGTGACGCGGGTGCTGGGGTGCAACCCGGGCAAGTTCACGCTCCAGGGCACCAACACATACCTTATCGGGTCGGGCAAGTCACGGATTCTGCTCGACACGGGCGCCGGGGAGCTCGAGTACGCGACGCTGCTGCGGTCGTACCTCCAGGCCCAGGGGATCGAGATCTCCACGGTGCTGCTGTCGCACTGGCACCCGGACCATGTCCGCGGCCTCAGCGACGTGGTAGACATGTCGACGACGACGCCGGCGATTCTCAAGTTCCCGCACGACAGCGACGCGGACATGCTGCGGGGTTTCGTGCCGACGCCGCTCCATGACGAGCAGGTCATTGCGACCGAGGATGGGTCAGCTACCCTCATTGGGTACCACACCCCGGGGCACTCCGAGGACCACTTTGTCTTCTACCTGGTGCAGGAGAAGGCGCTCTTTTCGGCGGACAATGTGCTGGGCGAGGGCTCTAGTGTGTTTGGTGACCTGTCGACCTACATGAAGTCGCTGCGGCGGATGCACGATCTACCGGGCCTGAGGCACATGTACCCCGGCCACGGGCCATTAATTGAGGACGGCCGCGAGCGGATCCAGAGCTACATGGAGCACCGGATGCAACGAGAGGCCCAGATCTTGGAACTGCTCCGGACCCAGGGGGGCGCTCTGTCGAGCGAGGAATTGGTGGAGATTCTGTACCCGGACCTGGCAGATCATGTAAAGCCGGCGGCACAGCGAGGCATAAACCTACACCTGGAGAAGCTACAAGTAGAGCACAAGGTGACGGAGCTAGACGGGACGTGGAAGGTCGCTGCCAAGCTGTAACAGTAGGGATAAATGCATTAATCTATCTAGTTATGACTTTGGGCGTCTATACCGGTTAGCGGGTTGATTTGAAGCCAATTGCACTTACTTGAACAGAAGAATATGCGGTTCCGGAGCTATATAGGTTAGCCGTACTCGTCAATTAGGATTAGCGGTGGTATTAGCCTTTGGATTAGCGTACTTAGTGCTCGAGTCGATCAATCAGATGATTCACTCACCACCACAATTACCCACCACCAATCACAATCACCAACTATTACTTACCGTGGGTCTCGTAATGCTCCCACCCCAGGCTCTGGGTGATGCCAAGTCCTCTCCACTCCTCCTCCATGAGGATCCTCAGCGTTCCCGTGTCCGAGTTAAAGTATTCTTTTGGGATCGCCTTGAGCATATTCTTGGGCAATATGACATGTCTTTTCCGTCAGCCACGGCTCCAACCCAGCTCTCAATACTTACCGGTACTCAAACTCGTCGTCCGAGTAACTAGATCGGGTCAGCAGGGTCCCAACCAAGCGCTACACTTACCGAGTGGAATAGTGGATTTGATGCAAAAACTCCTCGAGCCGGGCCTTTTCGGCCATCGTCAGTCGTCGCGGGACCTGTCGCTTCTCCATCTTGGCACGGCTTATCTCGGTACTGGGTGTCGTGGTGATGTACGAAAGGTCAAGTGGGAGTAAAAACGCGTCCCAACGCGACACCGCCCACCCAACATTAAATTGCATGGCCCACGAGCCGTGTAGAGGGCCGATTACAAGCCGTGCAATGTAGATACTTGGTAGTAGGTGATGGGGGCCAGCCCCCAATACCCGAGCACAACCTACCAAGAAGGGATATGTATAAATTAGATGATGCATAGTCTAGTCGTTAGTCTCAGAGTTGCCCTCTTTTTCCAGGTCGAGGTGGGACAGGTCGGGGACCTCAATGTCCGCCTCCAGGTCGCACACGGTGCGGCAGTTTGGACACAAAAAGTGCGGGTACGGTTTGATGATTAATGGGCGGATGCACTTGTAATGCCACGCGTGGGAACAGGGGGCAATGAAGAGCGCCTGCAGCGGCGACACGGGAAGCAGGCAAATGGCGCACTCCTGGAGGTCGCGCGACGCCACCATGTCGCGCAAATTGTCGAGCGCGTGCACGTTAAACTGGTTCACCTTCTTCTTCCAGCTCTGGTTGAGCTCGAGATGCACCTTGACGCACTTGTACAGCTCCTCCGAGCCGCCGCGGTAGTCCATGCCAAACTGCAGCACGTCTCCGTCCGAGATGGGGTGCGGCTCAGACGGCTGGCCCGCGGGGGAGAGCCGCATGTGGTTGAGAAAGGTGCCCGACGACGACTTGACGTCCCGCACGTACCACTGGCCTTTTTCTACAAAGAACTCGGCGTGCGACCGCGACACCACCTTGCTCTTGAACACAATGGGCGTCGACTCATTGTCCCCCGCCGGGTCGGTCGTGTCCTTGCGGTCCGTGTACCGCCCGACCCGGATAAGCGTGCCGTTACGCGCCTTGCGCTCCACGGGGCCAATGTAAAACCCGGGCATGGTCGTCGAATGGTCGACAAACGGCGTCAGCCGGATCGAGTACGGGTGCTGGCGGTCCCCCGTCGGGGGTTCCTCTTCCTCGTCCTCGCTCGCCACTTGCGCCGCACGGTCCGGTGTCTCAGCCTCATGCGGCTCATTTTCCGGGTCCTCACTACTACTACTCAAAGTCCGCTCCGGGTGCGCACTCGACCCCGCCGCAGTGGTGTCGCCGGCACTCATCTCGTCCAGCAGCGGCGGCGGGTTCACCAGCGTCGCATAGCCGTGGGTCAGCGTGCTGTGCCCCTGGTGGGGGTGGGTCTGGGACATGTCATTGGTGGACGACTCATTGGTCGGGGTCATGACCATCTCCTCCGGCTCAGAGGCCGGGCGCGACTGCGGAATCGCAATCGCCTGTTGGCTGGTGAAGGACATGGCCTTTCGCAGGCGGTGGGGCAGCCTCGTGCGCTCGTCCGCAGTGTCCTCTGTCGCTTTTGTAGAAAACCGCAACGGAATGGTCATGGAGAGCTTGCGGGCAAGTCGGGTCCTCACGCTCGCGGCGCTATTTAAAAGGTCGGGCTCTACCGCGCGCTCCTGGGGGTGGTCGGGCGTAAAATTACGATTAATATCGCCGTTGTTGGCTCGTTGTTCCTCGTCCGCTGCTTCGTCTAGTGGAACAAGTCCCTGTGAAGCATCAAATTCCTTCCACTCGGCTTGACTACGTCCTCGTCCTCCTCTACGGGTGGTGGTCTGGCTCGCGTTCGTCTGGTTGGTGCGGCCCTCAGTCGCTGTATCACCTGCCTCTGATGGGTCGCCTGGTATCAGCGTTGGTGTGTTTGTATCACCCGCCGATGGGCTGCAGGAGGCGGGTTTCGTGCCTTTTTGGCGCGCGCACGCGCCACCGGCCCGGCCCGCCGCCTCGTGTGGTCCCGTGACCAGCAGGGTCGTGTCCGCCAGCTCGTGCGGCTCATCGTCCTCGGGGGCTCGTGTCGACGCGCGGCGCCGCAGAGCAGGCATTGAGGCTGCCGGGCGTACGAACCGGTCGCGGAGGTCGGCCAGCGACTTCATGGACCGCCGCCGTAGTGAGGGATGGCGTCGTCGGCTCGGGCTCCGCGTCGGAGTCGGCGAGCTCTGGCGGTGCACTGGGCGGTGGTAGCAAGGTTCAAGTGACGTTACAGAGGACGGCACCTGATTCTGGATCTGTTCCAGCAGCGGTGGAGGGTAGTACGAATATGAAGCAAATGTCATGAACATTGGGTACGTAGAGTGGGTATTACGGCTATTATTGGTACATGTATTACAATTGGCGGTTTTTGCTACTGCACTTAGTTTATCGGCGAAAGGTACTTGTACTGGCGTTTTATATCGCACTGTATAATCGCCGGCTCGCGTATCCCCTGGGGTGTCCGTACCAACCTCCTCTCCCCCTTCTTGATATTTTGCTTTTGGGCGTACATGTAGCGTGTGATGGACAGGGTTCGTTTAGTACTACTGTAGTACTATATCACGACTCCTCGTCGATCGGTGGGGTAGGGGCTTTCTCCTGCACTAAAATAATTCGATCTATGTGATCATCTGCAGTCCTCACGAGGGGGTGTAAAGCGCGTAACGGCGTATTACATAGACTATTGTACTTTGCTTTGCTTGTATTACAATTGGTCATTTTGGTGCAGTGTATGATTCCAAAGGGTCGTGTCTGTAGACGGGTTTGTCGACCGTCATGTTCGCATGTCTCAGCCCCACCATGTGCGGCGGATAATATCTCAAATAATATCTCAAAATACACCCTCAAAGTTTGGTAGCCATAGTCAGTGGAGTAATTATAATCCTTCAAGTCGTATCTGGTACGACTGTCTGGGATTAGTACCTAAGAATAATCTATAAGAGAGCAGCAGTATATGGCTAACTACGGTAGATGAGATGACAAAATACAGAATCAATGCAGTTCAAAGAACTCCAAAATTACGAGTTACTTGGCGCCGTCTACAAAAAGAACCACCTCCATGGACTCGTGCGCTCAGATCCGTTGGATCCGTCATACAGACAGCATGTCCTGGAGCTGAAAAAGAGTATCCGTCGGGTTGATCTCTATATGCAGCTACCGAGTGATTATCAACGACCTCGAGACCAAACGACCGGATCCGCCAATCCCATGTGTGCAACCCTTGGTGTACCAATTGCTCCGCAACGCCTCTAATCCAGTGGCTAGTACCAATAGATCACTCTGCTATTATAATTTTTAGCCCGTATACTGTAGTACTTCCAATGCTCAGGGTATATTTCAGCATGACAAAATATTTTGGTCCGGAGGCCGTAGTATAAAAAATTCTACCGTTGATCTAATTTTTTTCTCTCCTTTACCAGCCATTTTCTAGTATTAATTGGTAAGTTTCATCCTCAATTGGATATGTGTGCCGGTATTATTTTTTAAATGATGATAATGAGCCGTAATGGCTCTATCTATAAACCCAGCTCGTCGAATATTATTATTTACATGAGAAAAAAGTTTATTCTGATCTTTTGAAGTACCAGCCAATTATCTTCGGTATTTGCTAACTGATTATAGCTTTGAACGACAAGCAATTGTTTCCGTAGGCTAATGCTCTCTCTGGGCTTTTATTATAGATAGATTATACATTAATCTTGGTAAATTCAGAATACTCTACCTTCGTAATGACTATCGGAACTGACCCGAGCTGTAATGATTTGATCCCTAGTCAGTAACTACTGGGAAAGGAATTTCAAGCCAATAGATGTAACTGCAAGGTTATCACTAGTCAAAGTACCCCAAATTCTCCGTGCGAATGAAATAGCCTTAAACCCACTCCAATATGTGAGTATCTCTACTCCAAGAGAAATTAAGGTAATTATATAATCATGTGCTGCCAGTGTAGTGAAGTACGTAGACACTTGTAAGCCTGCAGAATAACGTACCTTGATCTTCATTGGTTCCCGACTTCAGTCCGGATGAATAGTTATGTCAAACTCGGTGGCCGGCCCGGACTAACATCCGCCACGGCTATAGGTGAGTTCGCCAAAATAGCTGGCGGAGTTCGAATAACCCGCCCTATTGAGCGACGGGTTTGGTTTCCGAAACAGGGAATGGAACTGTGCTGTATGGCCAACGTATACACGATGCAGAGCTGGAGGTCTAGTGCAGGCTTCTCCCATTAGTAGTAAGAACAGCATCATCATGCATTCTGGCGGTGTTTACCGTCAATATAGGAGAAAACTACGGACTAATCGAAGGGTCTTTATTCAAGCCGCATGAGCCGCACAAGCATTTTGCTATTTCCTTGCTGTTACCCTGGATTCATGAGCCCAATTCAATGTACCACTACGATCTTCGACAAAGAATGATACGACATCGTTTAAAGATCTGTTTCAACGACCGACTGGTTTCCAATCTATCGCGGTATTTGGTCCGGTTGAATAGACATGGTGAAGCTAAGGACCCTGAAAGCGCACAGATCTACATTCTCTATTACTACAGGCATCTCAAATGCACTTCTAAACGCAACTCGCGATCCAAGCTGCGCTTTTGAAGGTGACCTTGGAACCTGGCCTCGTCGTCGGGACGGAAAAAACGACGTCAAAAACAGAGCCTAACGGCCCGGTAAGACTGCCGCAGTGGGGCAGTCTCGGTACGGAAGGTTTCTGGGGTACATCCGGATAAGCTCGTGGCCCTGGGAAGATAAGTAGCCCCGTTGGCCCTTCAATTTAGAGCCAGTAAACTGCCTCAAACTGTAGTAAACATAGAATCATGACCCAGATCCAGGATAAGCAAGAATTGGTCACCTACGACGTTGAGGAGGTCCTCTCCAAGCTGTCCTTGGACCAGAAGATCTCCCTTCTCTCTGGTAAGGACTTTTGGAGCACCCAGGAGATCCCAGAGTTTGGTGTCCCCTCCATGAGAGTGTCCGACGGCCCAAATGGATTGCGAGGGAACCAGTTCTTCGATAGCACTCCGGCCGCATGCCTTCCCTGTGGTACCGCCATGGGAGCCTCCTTCGACTCAGAGCTAATCACCCGGGCCGGCGAAGTCCTGGCAAATGAGGCCAAAGCTAAAGGCATTCACGTTGTGCTCGGTCCCACTGCCAACATCCAGCGGAGCCCATTGGGTGGCCGAGGTTTTGAATCCTTTGCGGAGGACCCATACCTTTCTGGTATCATTTCCGCTGCCATCGTCCATGGTATGCAGAAGGAGGGGGTCCATGCGACTATGAAGCACTTTGTGTGCAATGATCAGGAGGACGAGCGACGTGCTTACAATGCCATTGTGTCTGAACGAGCGTTCCGAGAGATCTACATGCTGCCATTCCAGATCGCCATGCGAGATGCCATGCCCCGATGCATCATGACCTGCTACAACAAGATCAATGGCACTCATGCTAGCAACAACAAGAGACTCCTCAAGGATATTCTGCGAGACGAGTGGAAGTTTGACGGTTTGGTCATGTCCGACTGGTTCGGCACATACGCCATCGAGGAGGCCGCCAGAGCCGGTCTCAACCTTGAGATGCCTGGTCCAAGCATTTACCGGGGAGATTTGCTCAAGAACGCGGTGCTCTGCCGAACTATTTCCGAGAACGACATTGACGATAACGCCCGATGGGTCCTCAAGGCCGTCAAGCGAGCATACAACGAGTCTGGTATCCCAGAGGATCGAAAGGAGGCCGAGAACGACACTGAGGAAACTCGACAGGCTCTACGGGACATTGCTGGTGACACCATTGTCTTGCTCAAGAACGAAAAGAGCATCCTGCCATTGGCCAAGAGCAAGACCACTGCCGTTATTGGTCCAAACGCAAAGATTGCCTGCTATTCTGGCGGTGGCTCGGCCGCATTGAATTCTTACTACGCTATTACTCCATTCGATGGCGTCAAGGCCAAGGTGGATGGGGAGCTCAAGTATGCTCTGGGTCTCGATACCTCCAAGAACCTGCCCCTCCTTGGTGAGCATCTTGTTACCAAGGATGGCAAGAAGGGCTTCAACATGAGCACCTACGACGGCCCACGATCCGATAACGAGCGAAAGCTTGTTGACGAAAAAGTTCTAACCGACTCTTCCATGTTCATGGCCGACTACCGGCCAAATGTTGGAGACAAGGATACCTTCTACGCTGACCTCGAGGGTTACTTTGAGCCCGAGACAGATGGAGACTACGAATTTGGCCTCATTGTCTATGGTTCAGCCCAGCTGTACATTGATGACACGCTCGTGGTCGAGAACATCAAGAACCAGCGACGGGGCGACTCCTTTATGGGACTTGGAACAGTAGAGGAGAAGGGTACCATTTCGCTTAAGAAGGGCCAGAAGTACAAGTTCGCTTGCTACTATGGCAGCGGCAGCACCTCTACCTTGCCAGATAGCGACAGCGCTCTTGCTGTTGGTGGTGCTTGCCAATTCGGTTTCCGAAAGATCCAGAGTCTTGAAGAGACTCTTGCTGAGGCTGAGAAAGTCGCCAAGGAGGTCGATCAGGTTATCCTCTCCGTTGGTCTTACCAAGGAGTACGAGAGTGAGGGCTATGATCGAACTCATATGGACTTGCCACCCAACGTCGACAAGCTTGTTGAAGTCGTCACTAAGGCCAACCCCAACACTGCCATTGTCCTTCAGAGCGGTACTCCAGTCACTCTGCCATGGGTCGACAAGGCTCCAGCACTCGTCCAGGCCTGGTATGGTGGTAACGAGACTGGTAATGCCATTGCTGACGTTTTGTTTGGTGATGTCAACCCAAGCGGTAAGCTGCCATTGACTTATCCAAAGCGCATTGAGGACAACCCAGCTTACCTTACTTTCACTTCTGAGAACGGCGAGACTATCTACAGCGAGAATGTCCACGTTGGCTACCGATTCTACGAGGCTACCAAGCGAGAGCCACTCTTCCCATTCGGTTTCGGTCTCTCTTACACCGACTTTGCCTACGGTGAGGTGTCTGCCAAGCAGGAGGGCGACAATGTCACCTTCTCTGTCGAGGTTACCAACAAGGGTAAGGTTACTGGTAAGGAGGCAGTCCAGTTCTACATTTCCCAGAAGAGCCCAGCCATCCCACGACCAATCAAGGAACTCAAGGCCTTCGCCAAGGTCAGCGTTGCTCCAGGTGAGACCAAGACTGCTAGCTCTACTATCCCATTGAAGTATGCTACGTCATACTGGGATGCTAGCCGGGACAAGTGGATCTCTGAGAAGGATGTCTACACTGTCCACGCTGCTTCCAACTGCGCCACTGTCCACTCTACTGTTGAGTTTAAGACTGAGAAGACCTTCTATTGGAATGGTGTTTAAGCTGGTTTCGAATAATTGAGTATTATTGACACTAGTGTAATGAAATGATTGAACAGAAGTCTATAGCGTCAAAGTTGTATATCATCGCTGTATTAGTAAAAATCATATGTACAATCACTTCCTTTGAGCGCCGGCTCGGAATAGAATAACGTCTCCGTCCTCGACCTCATAGTCTTTTCCCTTGGATTGAAGCTTTCCTTTGGCCTTGAGATCGTTTTCGTTACCCGCAGCTTCAACGACGTCGTCGTATTTCATCACTTGTGCTTGGACGAAAGTCTTTTGGAAATCTTTATGGATGACCCCGGCAGCTTCTGGAGCTCGAGTGCCCTTTCGAATAGTCCATTCTCTGACTTCTTTGGCACCACAAGTAAAGTAACTGATGAGCCCAAGGCTCTTTCGTAGTTCGATAATAGCTTCTGGAAGAGCACTCCTAGTCTCCAGGATCTCCATCTCAACTGTTCTCTCCTCAGGGTCCAGGTCAATCAAACGCGCCTCCATGGCAATGCTAATAGGCAGTACCTTATCCCCTGGCGAATTCTCAGAGATCCACTCCTTGATATCCCGCATCTCTGGAGTTTCGGTGTTGCCAACCAAGTAGTCGTCCTCGCTGATGTTCGCCAGGTATACACTAGGCTTGGCGGTAAGAAGGGACATTGAATTGATAATCTCTACCTCCTTGTTGCTCCAAGTGCCGTCAATGACTCGCTTGCCGCTCTCCAGGTGGGTCAGAACCTTTTCCGCAGTCACCAGCTCCTCTTTGAAACCCTTTTGCTGGGCAGCTGGGACCCGCTTCATGCTTCGCTGGGCGAGCTCGATAGCCTTGGATGCAAACTCCATATCCTTGAGCGCCAGTTCATCGAAGATAATTTGAAGATCTCGTGTCGGGTTTACGTTCCCCTCGATATGGATAATCTCCGGGTCTTCAAATGCTCTAACGACTTGGAACAGGCCGTCGACCGATCTAATATGGCTTAGGAATGCATTGCCAAGGCCATCACCTTTTGAAGCACCTTTGGTCAGCCCAGCAATGTCAAACACCGTCAGGGTCGCCGGGGTCCGGGCAGCGGGGTTGTAGAGATCACACAGGGTATCGAACCGAGGACTGGGCACAATAACCTTGGCCTCTTCTGGATCAATGGTGGCAAAAGGGTAATTCGCAGGATTGCCCAGTTTGGAGGCGGTAAGTGCCTGGAAAAACGTGCTCTTGCCGACATTGGCCAGGCCGACGATACCGCCCTTGAGGTTGTTACTGGGTCTCCCCAGTAAAACTGCAGCCTCCTCGACGACCTTGCCCTTTTTCTTGGGCCCTAGTCTCGAGGCACAAGTACTAAACCGAGCCACTCTACTGAACATGGTTTACTGTCGATCCTTTAGTCCCCGATTGTGAAATTTTGTAACGGTGGTGCGGCGCCGAGACATTGAATCACCTCTATTGGAGTAAAATAGGTGTAGAAGGATAATGATTTATTCACAGTTTTACATTTAAGCAGTGTAGATTGCAGACTCAGCACCGTCGGCGAGCACGCCGGCGCTCTTGAGGATGGAGACGGTCTTGTCGACAATCACTGGCTTGTCAATGACGGAAACATCATCTACAAAGGTAACGGTCTTGAGCCAGGCTCGCGCGTCCTCGGCGGAGTAGTCGAGGTTGGTGAAGATGTACTCCACTGCCTCGTCCTGGTGGGCTCGGAAGTAGGCGATGCCCTCGTTGACGGCCTTGAAAAAGTTATCCAAGTCGGCTCGGTTGTTGGCGATAGTGGAGGTGGAGGCGGTAATAACCCACGATGGCCATGGGGTGTAGATCTGGCCAATCTTCTTGAGCTCGCCGTTGTCGTAGTACTTCTTGGTGGTGAAAACCTCCCACATGAACGCATCGGTGGGGTTGACCTCGCTCGAGTGGTTGACGCCAGCCCGCAGCGTCTTAAAGTCGTTCTGGATCTCAAATTTAAAGTCGCTTGGCCAGTTCTTCTCCTGGGACAGGACAAATGGCATCACGTAAGAACCGCTGCCAATTCGGCTGATGCCAATGGTCTTGCTCTTGATGTCCTCCACCGACTGGATGTCTTCTCGCTTGCTACCAGTGCTGATAGCCCAGCCTAAACCGGTTAGATATCGCTTCTTCTTTCTAGGTGAACATACACAATGGGGACTGGACGTAGGTGCCGATGAGCTTGAACCGGTCGGAACCCTTGCCAATACCGGCGACGAAGCCCTCGGTAAGGCCAATAGCGGCATCAATGGTGCCGTCCTTGAGGCTCTGGATCAAATGCCCGGTACCGGACGGGTAAGGGAGGAACTCGACCTCCACGCCATACTTTTCATAGTACCCCTGCTGCTTGGCGAAGAACAATGGGGTCGAGAAATGCTCTGGAACGTAGCCGACTTTGATCATTTTTGGTGTTGGAGTGACTCGTTCTGGATGGTTTTGAGGTCGGGTAGCCGTTCGGCCTCCGCTGGATTACGTAGGCCGGTATCCAACCAGTAGACGAGGTGGTTTATTATCCGCGGCATTCAATGTTACAATTTGTGTATTAATGGCGTTATTGTTAATGGGGGGGTTATGCTCAATTGTTGGTTCTACGTGGCTGCACACCCGCCATCCATCATCAAGGTAAGTTTCAGTCGGATTAATTCGATTTAATTGTATCATCAAATAAGTGGGCAAATATAGATGTTCAACTGATCATATTCTATATATCGCTATGAAATACAATGTAGTCAATACAATCTCAGTACTGGTAGTTGAATAGACTACCGATGGAGTATATCTTAGCGGTTCTTTATTTTCGATTCTCACGAATTGAACGACAAGGAAAGTCGCAAGAAATGCAATCTTACAATTTAAAATATAACTGTACAGTATAGTGTTATACAAGGTAAGAATTTGCCAATCTCCATAGAAAAGCTATATGCTTATGGATCAAGCTATTAATACAGGCCTCACAAAATCCTACTGTTGATCTAACTATAGCAATCCTTCGCCCTGGGTAATGAACACTAATCAAAGACTATTATTGTTGCAGACAACAGTACATATCATCTATCGGTAAAATTCACAAACTCACAGTATCACCAATTCAATAAAGATGTATAGTTTTAATACTAAAATCGTATACGGGGGTTTGGGGGCAGAACCCCCAACTACGGGAGCTCGAGGGCTGGCCCTCGAATACATTTCGGGTGCAATTACCTGGGGCTCCGCTACGCGGAGAATCCCACAAGCCCTAAATTCTAGCGTCTATTTGTCACGGAGCGAATTGTAATGCTCCCCGAGGCCGTAACTATGCTTATAATAAACGAGCCTGAGCTCTGGGTTCGGGGCGTCCGTGTTGACCTTGTGAGCCGAGCGGCCGCTAAACAACACAGATATCGGGCAGTCGTAAATGTTTGACAGGGCCAGGATCTCCATATCGCCGCCCCACAACGCCGTGGATTCCAGCTCCTTACAGTACGGCTCAATCTCCCTCATGGTCAGCGTCTCCTCGTCGAACAAGAACGGCGCAAAGTCATTGGGGTTCTCGCGGATATGCCCCGCCGCCTGTGTCCGCAGCTCCTGCACCGACTTGGTCACGCCGTGTCGCTGCTGGAGCTGGTCCGCTATCGATGCAAATAGACAGTGTCCGTCTGGAATGATATCATGCTGTATCAGGTTGTGGATATCACACAGCTGGGAGATGCTCTCGAGCTCAATCTTGCGCAGATCTGGCTGGAGCTCTGCCTCGGCCGCCGCCTCCTCCCGCATCTTGTCAATCTCCTGCTGCCGCTTGGCCAATTTCTCCTTTCGCCGGTTCCTCTTGGGCTTGGACGCCTCCTCCTGTTCCTGCTCAGAGACCACTTCCTCGGTCTTTTGGGTGTCCAGAGCCAGCTGGGCCAGCAGCTGAGCCGCATCATCCTCTTCTTCCTCGGCCTCCGGCTCTGGGGACTCCTCCTGGGCCCCGTCCCCCGACTTGAGCTCCTCGGCATGGCGCCGCTTGAGATCGGCCTCCATCTCTTCAATTTTCTTCATTACGCCCTTGCGGGTCTTCTTAGTTGCCTGTTTCTTCATGCCCGTCGTCGTCGCCGTGAGATCCTTGACCTCCTTGCGGTGTCGCGCCAGCATCTGCTCCTCCGTCTCGGCCATCTTTCGGGTGGGTGGGTTTAGCGTGTCGCGCGGCGGAAGTACGTGAAGATGAAAAATTGAAATTTTTTGGCGGTTTCACTACCAAGAGTTATCTGCGGCCCCCAAGGTTAGCGCTACTACGCCCGACACGAGACTCTTACATAAAACTGGAAAATGCTAGTCCGGCAGGCTAGGCTAGGCAGGGTTGCGTACTCCACGGCGAGGGCCACGGGCCGTCCCACAAACCAGAACGTTGCGAAGCAGATCCAGGCAGCGCTGCGGAAGGACGACGTTGCCGGGGCTGCGCATCAGTTTCTGAGCGCGTACAAGCCGAGCAAGGCCCAGGAGTTCCCACCCGCGGTGTACAATGACTTGTTCCGACGGGTCTACTTTACTAAGAAGCGGGCTGCCTCTTCCGAGCTCATTTCCCCCAAGGACCTGTTCAACAAGTACCTGGAGGGCGGTGTTGCGGTTGGATGGGTCTGTTCCTATGTGATCATGGAGGATGTGCTGGCGGGCCACCCGGAGACGGGTCTCGAGTCGTGGATCAAGTTCCTGGAGACTCTCGGGGACCCCAAGCGGGCCACGGCCATGGTCAACCGGGAGGCGGCGTGGGCGGCGCTCGTGGCGTATGCGTACAATTGCTATTTGGAGAAGGTTCCAGTAGACGCGGCGATTGCGCACAAGCTTGTTCCGCTGCAAAAGTACCCCCGGGCCCATGAGATCATGTCGCTGAGCGGCATTAACAGCATCCCCAAGGAGGCGCTGGACAAGATTCTAGAGTACACCAAGCAGGTGCGAATGGAGAGCCTAGAGATCAATGGGAGCCAGTTCCTCAAGTCGCTGGAGACCGACTCGGCCAAGGACCTCGAGGACGCTTATGCGGAGGTTGTGGAAAAGTCTACCGCGACGGGCGAGAAGCTCTCTGCGGTTACTTATGCGCGGTTCATTGCGTGTTTCGCGGAGGCGTCGCGGGTCCAGCGGGCTTTTGAGGTGTGGAACGACATGCAGGACGCTGGGGTGTCTCCTACGACGCTGACGTGGAACAGTTTGCTCAAGGCTGGTGCCATGATGCGGGAATCGCCGGACCTGGTGGTCGAGCACATTAAGGACCAGATGGAGGCGGCCAAGGTCAAACCGGATGGCGAGACCTTTGCGACTCTGATGGAGTTTTACTTTAGAACGCGACGGGCCGAGGTGGCGCTTGACATTTACGAGAATGTCAAGGCCGGTAAGGTCAGCGGGGTATCTCCAACGCTCAAGATGTTCAATATCGCCATCAATGGCCATCTCAAGATCGGCGAGGTGGCTACCGCGGAGGCCATGCTTGAGGAGGGCCGTCGTCAGGGCTACGCGTCTACCGCTGTTGTCTACAATGCGTTCATCCGAACCTATATCCAGACGCAACAGTTTGACAAGATCCAGGGAGTTTTGGCGGAGATGCAGGCCAACAAGGTCTCCCCCGACGTTATCACCTACACGAGCATTATCGACGCTACATTTAAGCACAGCCGACGGGTTGGATCGAGTCCGGATGTGTCCATTGAGGCGCTTCTCCAGGAGATGTCCGCCAACGGCATCAAGGCCAACACGGTTGCCATGACCTCTATTATCTCTGGGCTTATCAAGTCCGCCCGAGACGTGGAGTCGGCGCGAGCAGTGTTTGACGTGCTGATTCGAAAGCGATTGGCCCCCAACGCGCGAACGTTTGCGACCATCATTGACGGTGAGCTTACCGTGGGTGACCCAGAGCGGGCCATCTACTACTTCAACCTTATGCCCAAGTTCAACCTGTTCAAGTCTACGCCTATCTACAACCAGCTGATCAACTGGCTCTCCAAGCGTGGCGATCTCGCCAAGGCTACTGATATCTTCTTCCAGCTCGTCAACGATTCGCGAACCGACCCTAACTACTTCAGCTACTACTTCATCCTCCAGGGCGCCGATAACAGCAACGACTCGGCGTTGGTACAGAGAGTTGTCGACGCCATGGGCAAGCACAAGTACAAGTTCCCATTGGGCCAGCGACTGCCAAAGCTCCTGCTCAAATGGAGCAAACTTGGCGTTACCGTCCCACCGCATATCCTCCAGCAGGCTACCGCTGATGCCGCCGCCCAATCCTCCTCCTCCTCGTCCGCCTAATTCTGTATATATATTTGAGTGAGCGCGTGCGTGTGATTGCACTGCTTTCATATCTTGTAAATAACATTCAAAATATTACCTTCATGTCCACTGACTTAGCGTATTCTTCGCCCCACCCCCCACCTAGACCACCTCAGGACGATTAGTAGTGGAGATGCGCCGTATATCTAGCACACAATAACTCGTGCACTAATCAGCACCCTCGTGGCTCAGCCGCTACAGTATCAGCCCGGTTCACCCTGGTCCACCCTGGCTCGTATTTCAATGGTGCCTCGGGTGAAAAAACAGCATTTATTCTACAATATCAACACAACCATTGAACAGTTAAGCTATATAGAACACATCCTATAGATGCCCCTGATACCGCCGTGCCATTGGACTCGATGGCAATCCGGGGACTATAACTCTCTGGCGGTACGAGATTCGGTCCCCTTACAGACACTTCACGTCCCAATGCAGGAGGTATCGACAGCGGAGTTTGCGACATGCGCTCATCTCCCCGTACGCCTTTTATTGGCCCGGGTAAATTCTGACCCACCCCGCCCACTCTTTCAACGTCTACTCATAAAATAGACCGCCGTGCATATGTCGGTCCGAGGAGCAGTGCGGCTACCAAGCCGCAGGCGGCTTTTACGACTAGACCGTTGTAACGCCCGCATGACATTCAATGATAGAACAAGGGCCCGTGGCGAGCATTGGGCTATTTAAATCGCCGAGTTCGCCCGTGGAGACCCCGTAGATGTACTGTAGATTCACCGATAGGACCTAGAGGTGCACACGTAAAAACGCGATATATTCCAGGGCACGTATACATTGTAGAGCCATGTAATCTAGTAGTAACGGCCGTGTATCGTATAGATAGTACGTAGCTGTAAAACTTGGAACAACATGGCATGTAACGGTGGAGGTCGTCTTTCTCCCGGTGAAACTGGCGCTACCCCGGGGGAATCGAAGGGCTCGGGCATTTCACCCGTGAATTAATCCGCCGTCCAGGCGAGGGGTGGGACGCACAGTGATCCGGCCGTTGGAAACGCAATGCGCCATGATTGGCAGACGGCCAAAGGCGCGGCGTTTTCTGAGGGTGGCCTCCCAAACCACCGGCGGGAGAAATCTGGGGAAGAGTTGGCGGGGGTGGGGATCCAAACTCCGCAATAATCAACGCTGGGCCACATTGGATATGCATCCATGGAGGGTGTTGATGCATCCAAAGATATGGGTATAAGTACCTCGAGGATTCGCCTCTTTCTCGAGGGGTAACGAACCATCTTTTCATACATACAATGACCCAGATCGAGGAGCCAACACAGCCAAAGGCCCAGCAGGTGACCTACGACGTTGAGGAGCTGCTCGCGTCCATGACCTTGGACCAAAAGGTTGCCCTTCTGGCGGGCCAGAACAACTGGAGCACCCAGCCAATCCCAGAGCTCGGCATTCCTACCATGCGGCTCTCGGACGGTCCAAACGGTCTCCGAGGCACCCGGTTCTTCAAGAGCACTCCATCCGCGTGTCTGCCATGTGGTACTGCTATGGGCGCTACCTTTGATCCTGAACTTTTGGTTGAGGCTGGTAATGTTCTCGCTAACGAGGCCAAGGCCAAGGGCGTCCACGTTGTACTGGGCCCCACCACCAACATTCAGCGAAGCCCGCTGGGTGGCCGA
The DNA here is from genome assembly GCA_030558815.1 of Blastobotrys malaysiensis. Lineage (NCBI taxonomy): Eukaryota > Fungi > Ascomycota > Dipodascomycetes > Dipodascales > Trichomonascaceae > Blastobotrys > Blastobotrys malaysiensis. The sequence continues at coordinate 130,966 of JAKTQL010002500.1, forward strand.
GGCTTTGAGTCCTTCTCCGAGGATCCATACCTCTCTGGTACCATTGCCAGTTCTGTTATCAAGGGCATGCAGAAGGAGGGCGTTTTGGCTACCCTCAAGCACTTTGTGTGCAATGATCTCGAGATGGACCGACGAGCTTTCAATGCCATTGTGTCCGATCGAGCGTTCCGAGAGGTGTACCTGCTGCCGTTCCAGCTGGCAATGCGAGATGCCATGCCAGGCTGCATTATGACCAGTTACAACCGAGTCAACGGCACCCACGCCAGCCACGATAAGAAGCTGATCAAGGATATTCTGCGAGACGAGTGGAAGTTTGACGGGTTGGTCATGTCCGACTGGTTCGGTACCTATTCCATTGAACAGGGTATCAAGGCCGGCCTCAACCTGGAGATGCCTGGTCCAAGCATTTACCGAGGCGATCTGCTGAAGAACGCGGTGCTCTGCCGAACTATTCTCGAGAACGAGGTTGACGATAACGCCCGATGGGTGCTCAAGACCATTAAGCGTGCTTTCAACGAATCTGGCATTCCATCCGAGGCTCCAGAAGGTTCGCATGACACTGAGGAGGTGCGACAGACTCTGCGAAAGATTGCCGGCGATACCTTGGTCCTGCTCAAGAATGACAACAACATCTTGCCGCTCTCCAAGACCAAGAAGACGGCCATCATTGGTCCAAACGCCAAAATTGCTGCCTACTGCGGTGGCGGCTCGGCCTCTCTGCATGCATACTACGCCGTAACCCCATACGAGGGTGTCAAGTCCAAGGTCGATAACGTTGAGTACGCGCTCGGTCTTGATACCTCCAAGGCTTTGCCACTCCTCGGTGAGCACCTCACCACCAAGGACGGCGAGCAGGGCTTCATCATGGGCACCTACAACGGTCCACAGTCCGAGAAGGATCGAAAGCTTGTCGACGAAAACCACCTCGTCAACTCTTCCATCAATATGTCCGATTACAAGCCAAAGATTGGCGATCGGGACACCTTCTACTGCGACATGGACGGCTACCTCGTGCCAGAGTCTGATGGTGAGTACGAGTTTGGTCTCTCCGTTGTGGGCTCTGCTCAGCTCTTTGTCGATGGCGCTCTTGTCGTCGACAACACCAAGGACCAGGTCCGAGGCACTTTCTGCATGGGTGCTGGTACCGTTGAAGTCACCGGCTCCATTGCGCTGAAGAAGGGCCAGAAGTACCACGTTACTATTGCCTTTGGTGGCACCAACACTTCTACCCTGCCCCAGGGTTCCACCATTATTCTCGGTGGTGCCTGCCAGATTGGCTTCCGAAAGGTCCAGAGCATTGAGGAGACTCTTGCCGAGGCCGAGCAGGTCGCCAAGGAGGTCGACCAGGTTATCCTCTCCGTTGGCCTCACCAAGGAGTACGAGAGTGAGGGCTTTGACCGATCCCACATGGATCTGCCAGAGAACGTTGACCGACTTGTTGACATTGTCACCAAGGCCAACCCTAACACTATTGTTGTCCTTC
>JAKTQL010002500.1:139980-194098 GCA_030558815.1 Blastobotrys malaysiensis
AAGGGACTCAAGCGGCCGGCGGAGGACCTGGACCGGGGCGATGCGGCTCATGCGGCTGAACAATCACAGCCTCGCCGGGTGCGGCGCAAGTACCAGCAGTATGATCTCCTTGAAGTATCGAAGACCTCGGCGGCAGAGCTGGTCGAGTATTTCAACACTAAGCTCGCCAAGTATTTGCCGATTCTGGTCTTCAAGTACATGCCGCAGTTTGATGCTGCTGATATCCGCGAACGGTCCCCGCTGCTCTTCTTGTCGATACTCACCATTGGGTCCCTTTATCACCCGCAGTACCAGGGGAGCCACACATATTTCCGCCAGCACTTTGAGAGCCTGGCTGGGATGTTGCCCAAGGACCTTGACGAGTTCCGGGACACGCCACTGGAGGAGTCGGTTGACCTGGTGGTCGGGCTCAGCGTAGCCGGTGCGTGGCTCGGGGGCGAGCTGGGGTTCAAAATGTCTATTCGGGCAAGCGATATTGCCGGTACGGTGTTCCCACGCGCCATTGAGGTGAACCAGCAGGATATCCCCAAGCGGGACCTTATCAGTGCCATTGGGCTCATGACCTATATCATTGAGCAGCGGCTGCGGATTATCCACGTTCGGGCCATTGAGCCGAGCCAGGTTGTACACGGACGGCGCCGCGATGTTTTCCTAGCAGAGTTCCTCGCCGCCATGATGCGTCACCGTAAAGGCCGCCACGACACTGATGTCGCCGAGCTCAAGATCACCGCCAATGTGGAGCTGTGTGCCATTATCCTCATGCTCCAGGTTGATTTATACTCACAAATCAAGCGGGATATCATTGAGCACTGGAACTACCAGCTCAACAAGTGGCTCACCGAGTGGATGAGCAAGCTTACCGTTAGTCTGCTCCCCTCCTCGTGGAAGCCGGTGCTGCTAACGTTCCACTTTGCTAAAATGTTTGTAAATAGTCTCTCCGGGAGCGAGGTCAAGCCCGGGTCAAAGGAGTACTGCCCACCGCGCCCTGGGTCGCAAATGACAGACGCTGACCGGGCGCGGTTCATGGCTACGGCTGAGGAGTCGGCTATGACGGTGCTCGATATGCTCATTCGCGACAAGGACATGGACCGGCTGATATCGGTAGGCCCGGTGTTCTACCCGACTATCTTCATCACGGCGGCGGCGTGGTTGCTCAAGCTGGTCACAACTGCCTCAGCGATGAACCTTCCGGCGGACACGGCCCAAATCTTACAGCGTATATCCCAAGCTCACGCGGAGCTGGCAGAGGCCATTGCGCTGCCGGTGCTACCGTGCTACCAGGCTATTCGCGGTCTGGGGTCGGGGCTCTCCCGAGTAGAGACCAAGCTCGCGGCGACCACGACATCGACGGGGTCGAGCTCTCCGGACCAGCCTCCGGATGCTTACGATGTGCCCATGGCATGGCTCCACGACGCGTACAATACGGACATTGTCAACCCCGGCCTGTGGTCGTTCACGCCGTTCAACGAGGCGGTGCCGGCCACGAACCTGACCATGTCCTCGACTACTAACAATATCACTGCCCAGCAGCCGGATTATTTGATAGACGCTCTGACTTATAACCTGTTGGACTCCATTGGCGAGCGCCCCATGCCCCCAATGTCTTAACCTACTAACAATTCCCCATACAACCGTAATCAACCATTAATCATTAATCAACAATTAACCAGTCGTTAATAATCCTTGGAATCGATGGTAATAAACGAATCAAATTAATCAACATATCTATGAAGAAGAGCGTTAGCAGCGGTAATTGCCGGGTCAGCGACGAATCGGACCCCCTGGAACTTGGGCAGACCATGCAGCACCAGATTACGATATTGGGGGATGGAGGTCAGCGACCCCCCAAGGATTAACAATGTGGACTCTGGGTCACATATCTCCAGCAGCTGCTCAATGACGAACCTCAAGTGTCTCGCTGAGTCCTCAATTATCTTTCTCGCGTCTCTATCAGTTCCAGTGAGTGCTGCGGCAAACACTAGCGGCGTGATGGACGCCACGCGGGACCTGTCCGGTAGCACAGAATTGACAATGTTAATATGGAGATTGTGTCCCTGTCGGAGCCCGAACTTGTCTAAAACGTCGCGCTGGAGCTCGGAGAGCTTTCCCTTGCCGGTAATGAGCATACTGTCGTTGGTCTGAAGCAGTCTTTTAAGAGCCGCCAGGCCGATATAGTACCCGCTCCCTTCGTCTCCCAGTATCGACCCGAACCCACCGGCTCTGGCAAGCATGGTAAAGTCCCGGTCAAACGCCATGGCAATGGATCCCGTGCCGGCAATGAGGCCAATTGCGCGGTCTGCCGGCGTGAACTCGAGCTCACCGGCCAGCAGGTTAGCGTCCGAAGTAAGGCGCAGATGTGGTACTTTGCTGAACGCCGGTAGCGACCGCAGGCCGTCCAGAGTGTTCTGGTATGTATTGGAACCCTCAGAGCCCACGCCGGCGAATCCAGCCCACACGGCGACAATGTGGTCTCCGAGGGATGCCTGGGTGATGAGGTCTGCCACAGTGGCCAGCGCCGCATCGAGTCCCACTGTAGAGCTGTACGAATGTTAGTCAATGTACGTATTCAGGGCCTCGCCCCGTAGCTGGGGCAACTCCCATACCCCCCTTCAATTGGCCAGCGAGCCCTCCGCGTAGCGGAGCCACAGGGGGTCTGGGGGACTGGTCCCCCAGTATACTACCAGGGCGAGTGTATTCGAGCTCCCGGAGCTGGGGTTGCACAGGCCCCGTTTAACTTACACGTTTGATCCCGGGCCAATGAAGACCTCTGGGGCGTCGCGGGTCGACAGAGAGGCGACCACGAGCCGGGTCTTGGTCCCCCCAGCATCGATGACAACTACAGCCGGCTCACGTTCCATTCTATGCGATCCAATGGAGAAACTGGCTGGTCGCTCCAGCCTGATTGGCGATATCACCGCTGCACAGCCGCACTGTTCCATGGCGGCGGCGCGCGTGCAAAACTCCCAACCGGCGTGAGACACACCCCATCAAAAATTAGGGTGCCCACCGTGATCCCACCCCCGGCTCGGCGAAGTCGCCGAAGATATGAGAACCCGGGCTATTCGCCGGTACGGGGATATCACCGGCGGCGCAGGCGCTTCAGGGCCATTGACCGGCGCCCTGGAGCAATGGAGAGAATCCAATGGCGGAAGCTGGCAGAGGACCTGTTGGAGGTATAGTCTGGAGAATGCACGCCGTATACAAGGTTAATCACATATCGTAATTGGCGTATAGCCGTTTGCAGTTATCTACACTCGTATCGCGACTCTCGGTAGCCTCCTGATCGGCCTAGGAGGAGGGGGAAGGCGGGGTGAACACAGAACGTTGCAACGTAGTAGAACCCCACAGTAGGCTCTTACAGCATCCGTGATACAGAACGCACTGCAGACTGGAACGGCAAGTGGGATATTTCAAGTGTGCCAATGAGGCGATGAGAAAAAAATCTCACTCATTGACAATGTCGGTTAGGCCCCGGTCGTGGGGTAGTAGGACCTTTGCCAAGGCGGGGAAATCCCTTAACACTGCAACGGAACATCCACCGGGGGTCTGTCTTTGATCCGGCATCGTCAAGTGAGCTCATGGCACGATGTACACTTATTGGGGTAACATTTGACGTCGTAGTTCATTTTCGTGCCCAGAGTAGAGCGTAAAAAGGAGGAGGGGCACACTACATGACGCACTCTGCGCCCAGAGGGGTCCGACATTACACCAGTGAAGCACCTTAATCCTTACCTTGGGGATACCCTACAAGTAGGAATGAAAAAGAGGTCGTGGCAGGTTGTGTAACACAGGTCAGGGGCGATGGCGGTCTAGCGGAATGAAACCTCCACCCCATGAGAGGGCGATAGGAGACTACATCGGAGAGCGCCACTTATCAAGTCATTATCAATTGATACTGTATCGCTGGGAGGGGATATCAGTGCTGGTGACGAGTCGGCGAAAATGCCATTACAATAATGTACGTATTATACATGATACCGTGTGCCTAACTACCAATAAAATAGATTATCCTTAGACAATGCTCTCAGAAACAGACCCCCGGAATCCTCCCATATGCACCGGAAACAATGTAATAAAATGCGGAGTCGTTGGAAATCCGGGGCACCTACGACCATGGACCCATCTGACGAACTCACATGCCAGCCGTCGTCGTATGTACACAGTTACAATAGGTAACGGCAGTGGTAGCCTATCCTGGGGTGGGAGAAGTAAGGTGAATCACTACACCGTTGCCAACCATCGCAAGGTCGTATGGAGATGCTACACTGCATCGAAGCCGTACGTGCCCCTCATTATGCATATCCTAGTACTGTGTATTGGATAGGCACCAGCACCAGTAATTGATGTACAGATCTACGGGGAGTACTATTATTGTTTTTTTTTATAAAAGCGACGATTTGTCTCCAGGTTTTGGCTTCTTTTCTTTCTCTTTTTTCCAAGCTTTTCCTTACCGAAAACAAGTTCACCAAAGCCCTGGATCGAGCTATCTCCGATACATATTACCGTCCTTGGACCTAACATATATCCTCGGAGCAACTATACCATCCCTAGGCTTTGCCGGCTATTAAACGAGTAATACCTTTTGAAAACGGAGGTAAAGTTCGTCAAATTACCGTTTTAGAGTGCGACATTGAATAACCCTCTTCATCCACTTGAGGCAATTTATATAAATCCAGTTCCACGATCTTTAACTTTTTTTGATCGCGTTTGATACTACAAAATGGTCAACCTGAATCTGACTAGTGATGACCGTGAGGAGCGGGAGGCCCAGCTCCAGGGCACCCACGTCGTGGACCCTACTGAAGGGATCAAGACCACTGGGCTCCTCGGTTCCATTAACCGAATTCGAATCAACCCTTGGATCCAAATCATTTCCATCTCTCTCATCTGCTTCTGCTGCCCTGGTATGTACAATGCCCTCTCTGGTACTGGTGGTGGTGGCCAGATTGATCCGACCGTTAACGCCAACGCGTCCGTGGCCCTGCTTTCGTGTACCGCTGTGACCGCTGTTTTCATTGCTGGTCCTCTTCTCGCTCAGGTCGGCCCACGAAACTCTCTGATCATTGGTGGATGGACCTACGCGCTCTACTCTGGTGCCCTGCTCAACTACAACAAGCAAAAGAACGCTGCTTTTGTTATTGCCTCTGGTGCCTTGCTCGGTGTGGGTTCTGCCTTTTTGTGGGTTGCCCAGGGCTCCATTATGACCTCGTATGTGCCAGAGGCCTTCAAGGGCCGAGCTATTGCGCTCTTCTGGTTCATCTTCAACATTGGCGGTGCCATCGGCTCGCTCATTTCCTTTGGCATTAACTATCACTCCGAGTCGGCCACTGTGTCCGATTCCACCTACGTTGCCTTCATGGTCATCATGTTGATCGGTTGGTGCCTTTCTGTGCTCATCTGCTCCCCACGACACATTAAGAACACGGCCATGCTCAACGAGCTTGCGGTTGATGAGAAGGGTCTCGATGAGGACAAGACCTGGGACATGCAGCACATTAAGCGATCCCTCATGCGTCTGTTCAAGGTCTGCATGAACTGGAGGGTCTTCTCTCTTTTCCCGCTCTTCTTCACCGCCAATGTTTTCTACCCATACCAGCAGTCCATCGTCAACGGCTACTCCATGAACATTCGATCTCGATCCCTGTCTGGTGCTCTCTACTGGATCGCCCAGATGTTTGGCGGTATTGTTCAGGGTGCCATTCTTGACATGTTGCCAATGGACCGACGAAAGCGTGCCATTGCTGGTTGGATCTTCCTCTTCGTCACCGGTATGGGCATTTGGGGTGGTGGTTACAAGTACCAGCGTGAGCTCGACGCCCGACGATTCTGGTGCGAGGACCACGGCTATGTGCTCGGCGACACTAAGAACCCATGCCCACGACTCCAGAACATTGACTACAAGGACGGTGCTTCCTTCCTCCAGCCCATGTTCCTCTACTTCTTCTACGGTGCTTACGACTCGTTCTGGCAGTCCTTCTGCTACTGGATGATGGGTGCCATTACTAACTCTGCCTACGAGTCTGGTATCATTGTCGGTACTTACAAGGGTCTTCAGGCCGCTGGTGGTGCCATGGCCAACCGTCTCACTGCTATTGATGCTCCGTGGATGACTCAGTTCGCCGTCAACTGGGGTCTGGTCGGCGCCACCATGATCATTGCTCTGCCATCCACTTGGTCTGTCACTGCTACTAACGTGATTGAGCAGGAGACCACCATGGACGAGAAGGCTGGCTCTGAGCATCTCCAGACCAAGGACGAGGATCCTGCCCAGTCGGTCTAATTGCATCAACCCATCTTTTGATCACCATTGATTATTTTATTTTTTCTCCCACTCCTTCTGTGTGTACACATGCTTTACGTTTGTTGTCTGTTTCGTTAATCAATATTGTGTAATTTTTGTTCATGTCCAAAACTGCGACCAAATCATATGGTAGCAATAAAATTTCCGAAACGATTATCGATTAGCCACCCCAGTTTCAGCGCATAATTTTCTTTCTCTCACTATACCATAGGGCAGCTATATCGGTGGTATACTCGTTGTCTCGCAAATAAACATTACCGGCGCTCGTTTCTCTTTTTTAACGTTAAGTGCCTTCACCAGCGGATAACACATGTAAGTGTACTAGTTTGGTGAATGAACGACAAAAAGTTCAATTGGAGTGCACCAAAAGGCTAAAGTCATTGAGTACAAACGCATGAGTCCATGCGTACTGTATATTCTCGGTAAGCGGGCGTTGCCAGTTAAACTTTTCATGAGCTTATATCCCTTTTTGCAATATTAATTAGTGGGTACCCCTCATCAATGGGTGGTACCTCTGGCAAGGGCCGTTTCGAGCCGCCAATGGTATTCTCGGTGGCAGGTACCCTTAATATAGCTCAATGTAACTAGCACCCGGCGATGCGTAAGGCGGAGGTTTCTTGTGCAAAAATTATGGTTCGCAGTCCATGGTGAGAAAATATTGTTTAATATGCGTAAAAACTAATCACTGCTGCGGGTGTAAGAATCGCAATTGATTTGTTTACTTGAAACTTGAGTTGGATCCATTTGGTTTTAAATTCTCGGGAAATTCGAGGAATTAAATTTAATTTGGTAGAGAGCTGGTTTTGATGAACCTCTTCATACCGTTGCAATTAAAAAAAAAAAAGCCCACGGACGTGTCCAAAACCCGTTGACGCTTCAGTTGAACGGTGGAGAATGTATTGCCGAGGGAATGGTGTTGAACGAAGAATGAATGATCGTGGTTGGCGACTGAGGAGGGGGAGGAGAGGCGTGATTATTTCGCTTGTACATCCACCCGTGTTTCATTCGCCGGTACGGTGACTCGAGGGATGTGATTAGAGTGCAGAGGTAGTTGTAACTTTATTCTCATAAGCCCCGTCTACAAGAAATAAACCGATTTACTTGGTGCTGTGAACAGGTCGCCTTCGGACAACCACCACAATCGGAATAACCACCAAGAGAGAAGGGGAACCATTCGCAAGATAGCTACCGGGAATCTGAATTGCTGGTCGCTTGAAACACGCCTTTTGATTTTAGGTTCACTTCGGCGGTCGCATCCAGGACAGGCGAGAGAATAGACACGCACGTACTCATAAATAATTAATTTATCGACACTCTTCTGTTTCTGGTCCGTTTCGTCTATTCGTCCGCTGGGTTCGTCTCGGATAAAGTTATCAGTCGATTAAAAAGCAAAATGCCCCCCAGGGCATAAAAGTCTTTGCCATTCTCCCCTGGCTCTGCTCCCCGGACTCGGTTCTGGGAAGCAGTTTGTATATCACAGTTAATCCTTTTTAATAGAAAAGAGGTATACACGAAAAGCATTGGCGTTATACAATGTCCAATCCGTACTACCGGTATTACGCACCATACTATCAATACCCGTCCTCTCCTCGGCATTCTATATCCTCTGACCACTATGCAACCCCGCGGGAGTACCCATCAACCCCGGTGACGAGCCCCAAAAAGCTCCCTTCAATCAAGGACTGGGGCGACCGGCTGCAATTGGCACCAATATCCCCGTCGAGCAGCATTTCATCGACCACCTCTGCCAACTTTAGCCCTAATGGCACGGACAATACAAGCCCCCACCACCGCCCCTCGGGCCACGGCCGGTCCTTGTCGATGGACAATTACTACTACTCGTCACCGCGAACCCGGGTGGGGCTTGGTATATACTCTGATCGCGTTTCAACCGCCCAGGTAGCGGTGGCGCCGCAGCCAGTGCTGCAAGCGGGAAAGGATATCAAGCGCCGGACCAAGACGGGGTGCCTGACGTGCCGCAAGAGGCGTATCAAGTGCGACGAACAGCACCCGACCTGTATCAATTGCGACAAGTCGAAGCGAGTGTGCCTCGGGTACGACCCCATCTTTCGCATGCAAGTCGACCGGCGGCGCAACCGGCGCTCGATCAGCAAGAAGCCGTTTACACCGCTCTTAACGACGAGGCCTCTTTCTCCTGGCAAGGATGACAAACCAGAAACGCCACGCGTGGTGACGGAGGGCATTGACGGCGCAGTCCAGGAGTCTGATCGCATGCGCATTAACAGCCTGCTCGACGCGGCCGCCGTCATTGAGTCGAAACCAAAGTGGACAACGTGGGGCCAGGTGTGCCAGTACTATACCGAACACATTGCGCCCTCGCTGGACGCGGTGTTTGCCACGACGCGGTTTGGCGATATAAGCTCTTCGCCACACCACTTTGCATTGGGCGCTTCCACTGACGAGTCGACGAGCGCCCAGGACATGGCGGTCATTGAGGCACTGCGCCAGCTGCTGGGCCACCTGTGCCCCATGTTCAACCTGTCTGGGTTGACAATTGATGAAACCAAAATGGCCAAGCTCGAGGAGTTGCGCATCACCAACGATTACAAGCTCTTGCGTTTGGTGGTCCAGCTCGTGTCGAGCCAGCTGCGGCCGTTTGAGTATCTCGCAGTCGCCGAAGGGGACGCGGAGATATACACCAAGGTGGTTACGCTCGACCGGTTCGTTTCGCGCATTGGCGCCTCGGAGCGGCCGCTCTCTGCCTCGAGCGACGACGGCTCGGCCGATGTCATGGTTGACCAGATTATTGACGAGCTCTCAATTGCCGATGCATCGTGCAGCGAGCGCGTATGGCAGGTTGCAATCCACCTATCCCGCGACGGCACGCTAACCCCAGACCAGCTGTCCAAGTTCGCCTCGGTGCCGGTAGATTCGCGCGCCATGGACCTGGTGCGCCTGCTCGCCCTGCTCTACCATGCTACCGTGCACCAGAACCTGGCCGACGCTGCAGTGTACCGCGGCCGCGTCGACGAACTCGCCAGCTTTGGCGACCTGGTCATCCAACGCCTTGTAGTCATGATTAGCCGGTACTAGTGCCATTGCTTTAACTACCACAGTTCCCCACGACAATTCGAGGGCCAGCCCTCGAGCTCCCGTAGCTGGGGGCCAAGCCCCCAGACCCCCTTTATAAAGGATAGTTCACGCTCCAATGTATTCGAGGGCCAGCCCTCGAGCTCCCGTAGCTGGGGGCTAAGCCCCCAGACCCCCTTTAACAACTGATCTATCCGCCGTGATACGTGATTATTTCTACAAGTAAACGAATACCACCAATCGGACATGAAGGCAGATATCATGCTGTAGCGGGATTTTGTTACAGTCTCCCAAAATGTAACAACCCTGCAACCGGCGATGTTCAATGCGACATGACCTTATACACCGAGCATATCCACATTATGGCTCCATTAGCTGCGCGTATAATGCCACAAGGAATACTAGTACTGCAGTTGAATATACTGCATCTATTACAAGATAAGATAGGGGACTAATCCCGGGTGATCACACGAACTGTTCCGTATATCATTGCGGCGGTATAACCGTCCGGAAATATGTGAGGCCCTTCCTGTATTGCTCCTAACAGGTATTTTCAATGCTCTCTATGGTTGACTATTCAATGCCTGAGATTAGGTATTTTCAGGCGATTGACACCTCGAGAGGAATTTCTCTCGTACAAAATTTCTAGCTTTTCAGCTTATACGATCGAGTTCTACAGTCCCATGTTTCTTTGGAGATCCACGAGCTAAAGGGGGTCTGGGGGCTTAGTCCCCAGCTACGGGAGCTCGAGGGCTGGCCCTCGAATACATTGGAGCGTGAACTATCCTTTATAAAGGGGGTCTGGGGGCTTGGCCCCCAGCTACGGGAGCTCGAGGGCTGGCCCTCGAACAAAGAGCTCGAAATATAGGAACGGCTGAGTACCGGTGTCGCCATGGGAGCAAGGCGATATTACATAATACGACGCTGATCCGATGCGTTTGTTCCTTGCAGAAGCGCACCCAACGGCGCGAGCGCGCGCAGTATGCAGGGGTAAGGCTCGGACAACGTGTACAGCCACGATTCCAGAGCGCAGTGCGAAAAATTTGCAATACCAGCAGAGCCAGGCCGGCGTGGCAGGCTGGCGTGGCAGGCCGGCGGGCGGAATAGACATCGCCAGGCGTCGCGGAGGCTCAGCGGTGAGAGGCAGGGGAGAGAGCCCGGTATGACGGTTGTGTGCGGCGTGTTTTTCCGGTGCGTATTTATAGCAGCACGGGTGGGCTGAGCGGACTGGGAACTACGCGCATGAGGACGGGACAAGAAAAAATGGAATTTCCCACGCAGCCTTTCCACCACGACACCAGGTGCTCTACATTCGTTCGTTTAAACTCACGGGAGAGGCCGCTCAGGGGACACAGGAGAGCGGCGGAGACTTTTTTGTAATTTTTATTTGGCATTTTGGTATTTTGGGTAGCGCGGGAGACGAGCGGCGAATAGAGGGCCAGCCAGGAGTAAACAAGAGCATTATTGGACCCGACTAGATAAAGATGAGGAATTTGACGGACCCGAGTCAGCCATACCAGTCGATTCCACACGAGCAGCACCCGGTGAACCCGTTTGCCTCGGACAATGAGTCGGACGCGTACTCGTTCCAGTCCAATGAACAGGGCCAGGTGCCGCCGATGCCCCCTCCTCATGGCGGGCATCCGTACGATGAGTACAGCCAGTACCCGTACACGGCCAGCGGGGCTACCGGGGACGCGATCCCGCCCGTGCCCGGTCCGCGGAGCCACCAGTTTTTGACTCCGGGATCGAGGCAGTCGAGTTCGAGCCTGAGCGCCATGAACTCGGAGTTTGATCGGTACCCGAACCGAATATCGTCTTCGGCGGCGCCGTCGATATCCTCGGGGACGGGTGCGCCGCTGTTGCACCCGGGCGCGGCGATGGGGGCGGGCGCGATGACCAATAGTAACCGGGGATCGACTTTTTCGGACGAGACGGGGTCGTCTATTTCGTCGGAGCGCGACTATGGGTCGAATCCGTTTGTAGTAAATGCGGACTTTAGTCCGTTTGGGGGGTATCCGGCCAGTTCGTTCCCGTTACATTTGGAGGAGAAGGAGGCGGACGACTATTTGCACAATCCAGACCCGATTCTGGACGCCAAGTACGACCGGCGGTGCCAGGGAATGGATAAGCGAGGCTGGGCGGGGCTCTCTGCGTTTTTGTGCCTCGTCATTGGCGGTCTGTGTGTGTTTATTGTGCTTCCGGTGCTCACGTACTCTGGTTTGTCGGATCACCACGATTCGGCGACCCACCGAGTCGAGCAGCTGACCACGTATGAGTATGGTACCCTCTCGGCGATTCGAACCGAGCTGGTGGACCCGGACACGCCGCAGAGCGCGCTTAAACACAAGGCCATGGACGGCTCGGACTGGGAATTGGTCTTTTCGGACGAGTTCAACAAGGAGGGGCGAACCTTTTATCCAGGAGACGACCAGTTTTGGACCGGCCCCGACTTCCACTATGCGTCGACGAATGATTTGGAGTGGTACACGCCCGATGCCGTGTCTACCGAGAAGGGCACGTTGGTGCTCACGATGGACGCGTACAAGAACCACGACTTGTTCTATCGATCCGGAATGCTCCAGTCATGGAATAAAATGTGCTTCACCCAAGGATACATGGAGGTGTCCGCCAAGCTTCCGGGCCGTGGCACCATTGCCGGCCTGTGGCCCGGTATCTGGACGCTGGGTAACCTGGCGCGACCCGGGTACAAGGCGACCTCGGACGGGACATGGCCCTATTCATACTCGTCGTGTGACGCTGGCATCACCCCGAACCAGTCGTCGCCAGATGGCATTTCGTACCTGTCCGGCCAGCGGCTCAACTCGTGTACTTGCAAGGGCCACGACCACCCCAACCCGGGCGTGGGCCGGGGCGCTCCCGAGATTGACGCGCTGGAAGGCACCGTTGACACGGGCAAGAAGATTGGCATTGTGTCGCAGTCGCTTCAGGTGGCGCCGATGGACATTTGGTACATGCCGGACTATGACTTTATTGAGATTCGAAACAAGTCGGTCACCATGATGAACACGTATACTGGTGGCCCCGTCCAGCAGGCCATCTCGGCCACCACGTCGCTCAACCCCAACTGGTACGAAGTGGGCGGCGACAAGCAGTATCAGTCGTACGGGTTTGAGTACCTGAACCACGACGACGAAGGGTACATTCGGTGGTTTGTCGGTGACGACTGGACAGTGACCATGTTCGCGCCGGCGCTGGGCCCCAACGGCAATATCGGCCAGCGGCCGATATCCAAGGAGCCCATGTCCATCGTGCTCAACCTGGGTATCTCCAACTCGTGGACCTATATCGACTGGCCCTCGCTGCTGTGGCCCTCCAAGATGCACATTGACTACGTTCGGGTCTACCAACCCCCGGACGCGGTCTCGGTGACGTGCGACCCCTCGGACTACCCGACCTACAACTACATTCAGGACCACATCAACGCTTACTCCAACCCCAACCTGACGTTGTGGTCCGAGGCCGGCTATGCATTCCCTCCACACAAGCTTATTGACGACTGCGAGGTGTAATTCTAGCATTTTTTTTATGATACAGATGCGCTCAAAATACACACATAATATTTATTCGCATTTCGTGCCGTCCACGAGGTCCGGCCATTGAATATACTACTGAAAGAGGTATCCCTAGTGTTACCTGGGGGCCAGCCCCCAGACCCCCGTAGTTGGGGGGTCCCCCCCAAACCCCCCAATTGGGATACAGAATGGAGATAACAAGTTATACGAGTTAGAAGACCTCTCCATGTGTCGTCTACGAGGTCTGGCCATTGAATATACTACCTTCAAGAGGGATTGTTACCTGGGGCCAGCCCCCAGATCCCCGTAGTTGGGGGTCCCCCCCCCCCAAGCCCCCGCTCTTTACTCTCCAAGGGTTCTCCGCGCAGCGGAGCTACAGGGGGTCTGGGGGACTGGTCCCCCAGGTAATTGCTCGGGTGGTGTATTCGGGGGCCAGCCCCCAGATCCCCGTAGTTGGGGGTTCCCCCCAAACCCCAGTGATACAGAATGGAGATAGAATAAGTTATATGCTACGAGTTAGAAGATCTCCCCATGGCCTTGTCCCAGGTGGGGCCGTATGCTTTGTGGAACCGGTCGACGGCGCTGGAGACCGAGTCGAGAGCCGGTCGCACGTCGAGAATGAAAGAGGGCATGCCGTCCTCGTCGTCGGGACCCGTGTAATAGTCAATCACATACCGCACCTGCTTCCACTCCTCTGTCCCAGGCTCGCTCCGCAGAACGGTCCAGTCGTGACGGTCAAACGGCGGCGGAGCCCCGTACGTGGCCGGGAAGACCTTGGCCAACCACTGGATCATCCGCGCCCGTGGAGACAGGTCGTCCGGCCGGCCCTGGAACTTGAGCAACCGCGGATCGCGGTGGGACTTGTCCGTATAGGGCTGTTCCCACTCCAAAATTTCCTTCCAGGCCCCTTCGTTCAAAAAGTTGTGCACATCAACCATACTCTCTACCGCGTCCTCTGGGATCTCGCCGCCGCCTTTGCGCAGCATGGCATTGAACATTTGCTGCGGCGACGGGTATTCCCACACCCCTTCCGTGTCGGTGATGCCCTTGGGGATGGTCGACATGGTCCGCTCGGTCGGAAGGGTGAGCTTCTGACCGGGAGCCTTTTGCGAATCAAGCTCCGGCATGTTGTTAAGCGGGTTGAGCTTACTGCTCCACCCGAACCACCCGTTGGACGCAGAGTCGTGCTTTACGGGGCACTTTGACTCACTGGGCTTATCAACCACCGTTTGGTTGAAAATGGAGTCGTGTTTGACGGGGCACTTGGAGGCCCCTTGTGGAGCGGGTGCTACGGGAGCACTGGCGTCATTATCAGCCCAAAACCATCCCATTTTCTGCGTATCTCGTCAGGGTTTGAATTATCAGCGATTTGATTTGATTGATCCCGCAAACATTTTTTGGGCACAAGTCGGGCCGGGTGCGCGCTACCGGTGCGCGGCTGAACAAGTGACCCCCGCGCCGCGTGCGGCGTGAGATCTGCATGTGAGACATGGTGCCGCACAAAGCCGCACTGCCCCCCATGGCCAGGTCCAAGGTCCAAGGGGCAGCCCCTGGAGGGTAACTGTGTATAGGCGCTCTATTCAGGACAACAGACAAAACACAAAAGACAAGAGAAATGCACAGAGTTAGTAGTAATAGTCGTTAGTTCGTAAAACACAATAAAGGAGGTCGCGGATCGTCAAAACAATGGAGGGTAAAGACAATAAAGGAGGTCATGGAGGGTATAGTCGTTAACAACAGCCTGATTTGGGCTCGGGTTCGTCGTTATGCACATAAATGGTGTGCCGCTGGTTCTGCTGCTGGAGATAGCGGTCCTCAAGGCGGGCCCGGCGCTCAATGATCTTGCGCGTAATCACCTCGAACACCTCCTCGACCCCTTGATCGTCCTTGGCACTAATCTCATGACAGGCCTCACCGTCCCCAGCCAAATGCTTCGCCGCAAACGCGACGCACGCCTCAAATGGTACCTGCCGCTTCGACGGGTCCGCCGTTACCAGATCCAGCTTGGTACCCACAATGTGGATGATAATATCGTCGTCCAGGTTCTGCTTGAGCTCCAGCAGCCACGAGTGCATCGCCCGGAAAGACGCCTCCGAGGTAATGTCGTAGCACAGAATGCCGCACGTCGCAGACCGGTAGTACATGGGCGCCATTGATCTGAACCGCTCCTGGCCCGCCGTGTCCCAGATCTGCAGCCGCATCGTCACGTCGTCCACCTCCACCTTCTTGGCCAAAAAGCTCGCGCCAATCGTGGACGCGTTGCCCTGCTGGAACGTGTTCCTCACGTACCGCACCACAAACGAGGTCTTCCCAACTCCTAAACGAACACCTACGTTAAACCATAACTCAAATCCTATCCCCCACGGGGCACTGCTTACCCTGTGCGCCAAGCAGAACAATCTTCGCATCCAAACTCATTCCTGTCACCCTGTGTCGCAAGGTTCTTATATCGCTCACCGTTCGTGTTCGCCAGGGGTGGGTCAATCTAGGTAGGGGAGGGGGAATGAGTGATATCGTGCGTGTAAGTATGGCGCGGGCGCACGCGCCATGGGGCGGGTCCTGCAGCTGGGCTTACCCGGTTGTCATGACGAGGCCGGTATATCGTACCATGTAGGTAATGTATAGCCGATGCTGCATAGCTGGCTCGGCATGACGTGATGCTGGGCGAGCTGCGGAGATCATTGGCGGCGTGGGTTGGAAAGCCGCATCTGGTGCGGCTCGTTTCATGGCCCCGCGGGCACGCTGGAGCGGTTCGAGGGCCAGCCCTCGAGCTCCCGTAGCTGGGGGCAGAGCCCCCAGACCCCCTGTTCAATTGGGGGTTCTAGGGGCGGAGCCCCTGCTCCAGGGGGTCTGGGGGACTGGTCCCCCAGTGCTCGAAATCTCACCGATCTACAATATCGTCACATGTGCATGCACTGGGATTCAGATCGACTATCAGCACGAGTTGGTACTTTATCGTACGGATCGGTAGTGTGTTGAGAATTATCGAATTAAATTGCGAGATGTCATCTATGGTACAAGGTTCCGTGGAACGATTATATAAAGGTCAAAGCTTCCACCAGTTCATCTTTGTCGTTTTCGTAGTCAAGGAAAGAAGATTTACCGGATACGCCCCCATTATGCAAGGGCGGTCCTCTGGAGCGCCTGGTTTAATCAGTGCTGCAAGACGCTCAGATGGCACCGCAACAACCCGGGCCCTCTCGTCCATGACCCAATGGCACTCCTCCTCAAATTTGTATAAAGTTGTAGTCCATTTAAGCAAATCGAGCACCAAGAGGGAAGCCTTGTGGTACATGTCTGCTTTTGTGGGCAGCCAAAGGTATCGATTATTCTGCGTGTCCAAGTGCGGCCGGGCCCAGTTTGGAAATCGCGAGTGTTCGTATATAATAAACCATTCAATCTTGTCGCCAGCAAGGACTTTGGAAATTTCCAACCCCAATATATACCGCCCACGAAGGGCGATAGCGACCGTAGACGTAAGGTAGATAAAGTCAAAACATGGTAGTGAGAACTCGCACGCAGTCATTTCATTGCACTCTGTGGTACTGGCAATGCGAATACTGCGCGTATTGGCAATGGCAATGTACTCGTCCCCGAGCACAAAAGACGCTGTACCTCTATCAAAGTTGTACCGCTCAAGCGCATGCCAGCAAATGAGCCGTGTGTCGGCATGTACTATGGCAATATACCATGTTTTGTGGTTCTCTGCGCTCAGAATCATACGCCCATCCCACGCCGTCGAGTATACATGCCAGTTGAGCGCCTTGTCTAGCCCATCAATGTCATACCTGCGCCAGATAACCCTCCCACAATCGCAATGCTGGTTAAAGTACTCCACCTCACGCGTTTTGATGTCGATACACCCAGCCTTGCGATGGTTGGCCAGAAAGGTAAACGAAGTAGATGATGTTAACGGGTCGGTTTCAAACAAGAAATCCCCAATCCCACAGTAAATAATATTAGAATAGTCAGCTGGGAAGTGCTCAATGGGCTTCTTCGTCGTGTTGGTTAGCCGCTTTCTGGAGCCCATATTACTTTGGGTCGTATACAGCATCGTCCACTGGTTGAACCAGAATCCGAGCAGCTTGGGCGCAGTACCGGTCCTCAGCAGCATCGTCTTGGAATCAATTGTCGACATATCACTCTTCTTGGGGCATACTCTAGGCTTGAAAAGTCGTTCGTCAAGAGCGATTAATTGCTCTCTCCAAAGCTTACACACCAAAGAATACCGCCAAAATGAAGATGGGCCATCGTCATGCAGCCGCTGAAAGATCATTTCTTGAATCTCAAGAGGGAAAGCCATGATTTACAAAGTTGTCCGATATCTACTAACTCGACACGGAATTGGCTACAAAATTTATACCTCTCGCATTTCGAAACGGTGTACGATGGCTGATACGAATGCGTTGTGGCTATACAACCTTCATGATAGACACCATCACGATCTTGCCTCCACCTCTGCCTCTCCCTCCATATTCTATATCACGCTTACGTGCGACTTGTGTTTAAGCCGCATGCCATATCTCTAATTGTCTTAGCAACATTCGGCTCAGCCAAGCCTGTCTCTCACCATTTCAAGGAACCATGGCATCACGACTGAGAGGCAGTAAATCGATGCCCCAATGGTACCAAAGTTGATCCGCTCTTTGTCAAGTTATTTTAAGTATCCAAGTTTGAAATTTTTATCGTACTACTTATTTCATTCGATCAATATTGCCAAAGCTGCAAAACTACGGGGTGGCCGTCTGCAGGTCATACCCTCTCCCTTTCTATCATTCATGATGCTCGACGTCACCAATGTGGGGTTAAAAAAGTGGATACATATCACAGCCGCTATCTGCTACAGATCAACGTGCCGAGCCCGATCGTCAGTACGCTTCATGGATTATCATTAGATTCTGAATTGGCTCGCACGCTATGAAATCACTCCTTCGTTGCTACTACTAGGTAATTTGAACACCATATCTTCTCGATATCACTCTTTTTCTTGTTCATGTCCCTTCAGTTGATAATTAGGCAGAGCCATGTCGAGGAGAAACAGGGGAAAGGCTTAGAACCCCGGCTGTTTCGCTTGTAAGACAGAACCCTCCACCCAAACTATGGGATATGGTGCTTAATTCAATAGGCTAAGCATCAATCCATCATCACTGATTGATCATGTGACGTTGTAATAGAAGCCAAACATTAGAGTTCGGAAACGAGAACCCGTCACTGTTTCTAGTGTGGACTTAATGGAATGTAATAGACCTTTTCCGGATCTTTACCCATTTTCGTTTGACATTTAAAGGCTGTGATTTTGAACTTTTAATGTGATGACGTATGACGAAATCAACTTGATGATATAAGAATAACTGTTATACAATATCGTGGCTGTTCATTTAGGATCACGTAAAGTGCCCTCTATGAGATGTGTACGTAGTAGAAACGGCATGGGATCTTGTGGGGTTATGAACTACACGAATAATCTCTCGTGCGGCTAATCAGATTATCGGCTACATTCTTCTAACTGCCTTTCATCGATAATACTTCTGAATTGCACATCGCAAATATTCTTATAAAGCGAATTACAACGCAAGGCAAGGGTATTTTTGAACCAATTCCCTCAATACCATCGCTTCCTTGTTTGGCAAAATTACTTCTCAATAAACAGATGCCATTTTTATAGGCCCTTTGCATTGGCGATTGTGCCAATATAGCACCGCCGGTACTAAACGGCTTTATAGTCGAATTGCATCCGCTACAAAATTTGCTACACAGTTGCTCTATCAACGACTAACTCAATACCTTGTTGAAATCTTCATCTGATAGCTCCAGAAGTCTTAAAAAAAAATACCATGTTAGAATTACCCAATGCTTCAAGTTACCGGTATGATATTGGTTACAGTATATTGTTGTGTGCAGTAAAAACCAATTCCCTTCCATCCCGCCTGTCTTCACACCCTCTTTCATTCAAGTGGAACCCAGCTCAACTTCTCTCTAATCATTTGGAGCAAGCTTTTAGCTATCACACATTGGACGCCATTGGTACTTGCTCCCTATCCTTGGCGTCGATCGACTATAAAATTGACTAAAATAATAAAATCTCCTAAATTAACCAAGTTAATTGAAAAATTATGGCCAATAGATGAACGATAGGCAATTGAGCGACACATGTTCAGGCCACTATTGAAGAGAGCCCCAGCGCGGGTCCTACCCAGCCTGATACGATGGAACCATCAGGGTGGTGTTCCTGAGTATATTGAAATTGCTCAGCAGCAAAAGCTCTACATGATCGATAAGAGCACTCCGGGAAGTGTATTCTTTCTACCCCACGGCGCGAGGCTTTTCGAGAAGCTTGTGGACTTTATGAAGACGCAGCAGCGGCGATTTGGATTCCAGCAGGTGATTACTCCTTTAATCTATAAGAACGAGCTTTGGAAGACCAGCGGTCACTGGACCCACTACAAGGATGACATGTTTGAGGTCAACAGCGGTCATGAGGAAGAGGCCGATTTCAGTCTCAAGCCCATGAATTGTCCCGGCCACTGCGTTATGTTCGGTCGGCATGACCACTCGTTTAGAGAATTGCCAGTGCGATATGCTGATTTCTCCCCTCTGCATCGAAATGAAGCGTCCGGCGCGCTTACTGGTCTTACCCGAGTGCGAAAGTTCCACCAGGACGACGGACACATCTTCTGTCAGCATTCCCAAGTCCAGAGTGAAATTGAGTCCTGTCTACAGTTGATTCAGACTACGTATGAGATTTTCGGCCTTGGGGAGTTCCGACTGGCGCTCTCAACACGGCCTGATAAGTTTGCTGGTGATGCTGAGTTGTGGAATCAGGCTGAGGCTGGCCTCAAGGAAGCATTGCAGAAATCTGGCAAACCATGGTCGATTAATGAGAAGGATGGTGCTTTCTATGGTCCCAAGATTGACATTATGGTTACCGATAACAACGGCAAGGAGCATCAGACGGCAACGATCCAGCTGGACTTCCAGCTTCCAAAGAGCTTTGAGCTCAAGTACATGGATGCCGAGTCCCAGGGGGTTACTCCAGTGTTAATCCATCGTGCCATTTTCGGTTCTCTGGAGCGATTTATGGCGCTGCTTATTGACCACTACAAGGGGAAATGGCCATTCTGGCTCAACCCGCGACAGGCAGTTGTTATCCCTGTTGCTAGCAGACACCACGAGTATGCTCAGAAGGTTGTAGCCGAGCTCTCAGGTGTTGGTGCGTCGAATACCACTGATACTTTCTTCCATGTGGAGCTCTCTGCCCAGGAGGAGACAGTGGGTACGCGAGTTCGACGGGCTCTTGCTGACGGGTACAGCTATATCATCATGATTGGAGATAAGGAGATGGATGCTGGCAAGATTGCACTGCGGTCGCGTGAGGATAGAAGGCTCGAGGTGCTGGCGGTGGAGGATGTCCGAGCCAAGTTCGAACAGCTGGAGCGTGAGCACCAGTGATCTAATTATTTCTCTCAATGTAAATAGTACAGTATTCCTACTGTGAGGGATATAGATGAATGATGTATATACAAATGAACGATTACTGTAACGGATGATGTATACAATGGTTAAATAAGTTATGTTAGCAAATGTCAATTTTTTTATCACAATGGCAGCTGTGCGTTTTTCATGGCTGCTTGAATAGTCTTTTCCGATAGTTTTGGAGTCTCGGTTTTGTCGAATTGTATCTCAGGATAGTCAGGGCTCTCGGTCAATCCTGCCCAGAGATCGCTAGGAAGAAAGTCTCCGCGCTCTTGAAGAAAGGTACGGCGCTGCTCAACCTCCTCGTTGTATGCTGAGTTGATTGTGTTGAGCATATTCTGCACAAGGGACTCCATCTTAGCCTGCGCTTTGGAACGGCGCACGATTTCAAGGACCATTGAGTGATACGACTTGTAGAACAAGTTGTAATAGTCCACGAGGGAATTCACTTCTGTAACAAGCCTTGTAATCTCCGCCCCATATTCAGATTGGTCTTTGGAATGCTCATCAAGGGTTTTAAGGTACACGGGCAGTTCGTCAGAGGTAAAAGTATCGAGCTCTCCAAAATAGTTCACCACATCGCGGTGCATTTTCTCCATTTTTTCACAAAATTCGCTCACTGCTCGCTCTGAGTCCTCAATGGATTTACGCCGCGAATGGAGCTCGTTAACCGCCCCCTCCACCTCGTAGGAATCGTTTTCCAGTACTTGTAACAACTCACCAATCTCCTCTTTGGGCACCTTGTTCTGGTCAGTGAGCTCGATTGCCTTGAGGCACTGGTCATAATGCCGTGTTAAACTCTCCAGCAGCTCGGCCATGGCATGTGCGTGGTCCGCTACTTCTTCAGTCCCTCCATGAGCCTTCTCCAGGCTCTTCTTGCGGATATCCTTGACCGAATACATCTTCTTGCGCAGCCGTAGCACATCAGCGGCTAAATTCATCACATTGTCGCCGAGCTCCTTCTCGGACGCCCTAGACTTGTAGATTGTATCATCCACGGTGCCCCTTAGCTGGTCAATGCCGCTTTCAAACACAAAGCTCCGAAGGTTTCGCTTATCGCTACCCTCCTTGAGTAGGGCTTGGTCCAGCGCGGTATCGTCGAGCAGCTTCAATGCATTATCCAGGCTCTGGTATGACTCGGAAAGCTGGTTAACAAGGTCCCCAAACTCTCGCGAGTTCTTGCGGTGGTAGTCCTCAAAAGAAGACTGTACGTTTTGTAGTAGTCCCAGCTGCTCCTCGATCGCGTCGTGGAGGAATATGACCTGGGCCCATAACACCGTGCCCTGTTCAATTTGCTTTCTACTCGTCGCGACAAGTTTATTGGCCTCGGTACATATCGGCCCTGCGACCGAAAGGCTCTGCTTTGCCTCGAGGAACCACTCGCTCAGTTTTTGTTGCTGGCCCATTTTGCATACAACGAGTCAGAACGGACCTCCTAGGCCAGTGGTACGTCTGCTGTTACAGGATATCCTCACCAATTGCGGCGTCTACAGACTTATTTATATCTACAAGGACTGCGATGGGCTCCACACGGTACTAATCACTCATACGGGACTATCTTGTATCTTCCAGGTTGGTGGTAGTTAAGCCGCGCCACAGATCGAGTCAGCTTAACTGCTTAACTTAATGCTCCCTCGGCTCTGTAGCACTACGACTCATAGGCACCAGCGGGACTGCGGCAAGAGGTAAAAGCCATTGGTATATTCAAATTCAATGACTAGTTTAGCTGGGCCCCTTTGCTATCCCTTGCTCGGGCTATTCCTGGTGACTGGTGTAATACTGGGTGGTTGCCTGGACATCGGGGGACGAGTTAAGTTAATTGGTTAAGTGTAGTTGAATATATTAATGGAGGCCCATCAATTAAACTCGCGTTTGCTACGCGTCTCTAGGGATCCAATGACGGGAAATGGCACCTCGAAGACGCTTTTCGAGTCATGGGGGTTGAGCGACGCGAAGAAGGAGTGCCTGGTAACCCTGAGGCTTCCGCGAGATACTCTTAAACGGTTCAGTGAGGGGGAGCCTATGGATATTGACCGCGAAGACACGGTTGCGATCCATCCGTTTTTTCAGAAACGCGTAAATCCAGAAACTACTAACAGTATAAATGACAATGGTACTCCAGAAGAAACCGGTAAAGCGGGTGAAACCGCTGTCCATCCATTTTTCCAGGCGAGGAGGCCCTCCACTGCTTCGAGCCCCGCTGAAAAGCCGGAGAAGAAACCGCCAGCAGAAGTGCATCCGTTCTTCCAAACCCGGAAGAAGGCCAAGAACATTGTTTCCAATGGTACAGTGGCTGCTCGGGCTAAATCCGAGCAAGCCCAGAGCGTGGAAAAGGTACCGGATCAACCAAAGGTGTCGGTTAAGGTGACGTTGAAGCTTCCAAAGGAAGTACTAGAACGGTTCAAACCAAAGGTGCACCCTTTTTTCAAGACGAGAGAGAAGCGGCCACGAAGTGCCCCTACGGTTTTTTCTCAGCCAGTGCTGACCCAGACATTGATTTCGGCGCCATGGCCAAGATATACACATATTCGTGGGGACGACCCCGAGCCATATGAGTCTAATCGCCTTGAATTGCATAGAGCTGTGAAAAACAAGCAGCGAAAGGTACCCATAATGATTGACGATAAAGAGAATGTGCTTAACCGATTGCTGACCGCCACGAATGGCCAGAGTAACTTTAAACCGGCGACTCGGCTATTTGTCTCTGGTGATGAGATTCGGCAGATCGCCATGAACTGTATTTCGAGCCAGAATATGCGATACCTTGAACCGCTTCTCGCAACGGTTGGAGATTTTAAAGCATTCGACAAGTACACATGCGAATCCAGCGCGTGGACGGCCAAGTACGCTCCAACCGCGAGTAACCTTATTGCATCCGCAGACCCCCGAGCAGCGCCTTATATAGTAGACTGGCTGCGGTATAGAATTGGATTGCTCAAACATAAAATCCCGCAGTCGTCCAAGAAGCAGCGCAAGAAGCGCAAATCGTCAAACTTGGATGATTTTATCGTTGATGAGGAAGAAGAAGCTAATGAGGCAGGAGATCTTATCAACCGTCATTTCCTTATCCTCCATGGCCCTTCCGGGTCTGGCAAAACGAGTGCTGTGTATGCTGCTGGCAAGGAACTCAGCGCCTATGTGTTTGAGGTTAATTCGAGCATGAAACGATCGAGTAAGGACCTTTTAGAGTTACTGGATGGTATTGGCCAATCACACCTGGTACACCAGATAGACTCCATTGTCAACCCGGAGAGTCTGGTCCTGTTCGAAGAAGCTGATGTGCTGTTTGAGGACGAAAAGTCCTTTTGGACAGGGCTCATGCGGTTTGCCGACCTCTCTAAGCGGCCCATTGTGCTTACATTATCAGATCTTGCTGTCGTTCCACAGAACATTATGGAAATGAGCGAGCTTCTCGAGTTTAAACACAGCGACGCGAGTCTCCAGGTGGATATTTTACTTCTCATTGCATTAAACGAAGGGCACCTGGTGCCCCGAAAGGATCTCCAGGCATTAGTCCGACTGCGCAAAAATGACTTGCGTGCATGCATCAATGACCTCCAGTTATCATGCCAGATGGGGCTTGGAGGGCGCAAGTCTGGGGTTGACTGGTTGGTGACTAAGGCAGAACGTGAGCAACATGGACCGAAGCGCGTAGTCAGCCGATGCGAAGCTCCAATTATAAATCATACTCCATCGGGGCCTGGTTTGCTGCGGGAGGCTAATACGTTTGAAGACGCCGAGAGCCGCTCAGTAGCAGATCTGATTCATTCTCTTCAGCACAGCGCACTGCTCGAGGATGACGTGACGCGGGTGCCTGATAAGATGGCCATTACATACACAGAAGAGCGAGATTTAACAAGCTCACCACTACCATTTGAACTCAACACGAATGACTACATTCACCCCAACCGAGAGAACATTCCCGACGACAATCCTGCACTGAACAAGTCTGGTGTGGCCAATGCGCTGCGGGACACTATGGCATTTTTGTCCTACCCGCCGTATCCCATGGTGGGGACATACAATTCGATAGACTGTCTCCATGGGGCAACATTGGCCACTGAAGTTGGGCCGTATGTGCGGTACATGGCGTCGGTGGACATTATAAAAAAACGACAGCTGGAGACGAGTATATCGAGCCTCAGCGAGCAAGGGAACCGAATCACGAAACGAAGTCTCACGGCGCAGGGTCTCCCTCACAATGCGACACATTTAGAATGCGACAATGATGATCTGCGAGAGATCTTGTCCACGGGCTTTGTGGGGTTATGACCGCCAGACACAAAACTAAACACTGCATTACCACTATCAGCGATCACTAGTAGCTGCCGCTAATAGTTCTACCTGTAATTAGCATTCTTAACGAGTAGATAACACACAAAACGTGTAACAATAAATAAGTTAGATGATCTGGGTCCGGAAGTTGACAAGACCGCCAGTATAGTTTCGAATTGCTCGGTTCTTGTTCCGGGCCGCCTGGAGATGCCTATACGCTTCCTGGATATGTCGCGCAAGAATTGGCCGCTGATCTTCGTCCGGGCCATCAAACAAGTGATGCTCTCTCTTTCGCTTTTTATTAGTCTTGCCGTTTCGAGACTCCAATTCCTCCTCCAACTCCTTGATCTTAAGTGCCTCCTCGGTCAAATTGGCCACAATCTCAAACGTCAAGAACCCGAGGATATCTATAATATCATCGTGCGGCTTCGAGTCCGTCAAATACTGAATACCGGCCCATTCTCTGAACCGCTTACCCTTTCTAAACGTGAAACTCGCCTGCCGACACTCACTCCAATGCACGTACTCCTCCTTGGTCATGTCCCTCGTCCGGTCGTCCGCAGTCTTGAGCCGCTGGATAGTCGCCAGGTTCGCTTCCAGCTCGCTCTCATCCTCATTTTCATCCTCATTCTCCTCCAACGGCTGCTCCGCAAACATGAATTGTAACTCCCACGGCAGCCGGATCTTGGACTTCTTGTACATCTTCTTAGACGCCTCACTACCCATGATATTCGAGTCCTCCAGCAGCTCTGTGCCCTCCACACCGCCGCCTCCCTCGTCACGGGCGTTCTTCCGGACGTCTTTCCACGACAAGTAGGTCCGCAGCCGGTTCACCTTGGCCTTGTCGTGGCGAATCAAAAAGATAAGGTCCTCCACAGCCACAGACCGCGCCCCACGCTTCAGCGCGAGCGCCGTCCCTTGCAACAGCTGGATCGTTAGCTCTACCCGACCGGCAACTGGCTACTTACAATCTCCACGACCTGGGCGCGTACAATGTCCTCGATCAGCGAGGTCGTCTCGGTCGGCGGATCGTTCGTCTCGCCAGAGACGAACATCATCTGCTGGATCTCCACCTTGTACTTGTACTTGTCCTTCTCCTTCTCGGCCATTAGTGGGTTGTCGTTGGTTGGTGATAGTTTGGGACCGGCGGACCTAATTGCTTCACCGTAATGTCGTCGTCAGAGGACTATTCGTCGGAGGAGGAGTTCCGCAGCTTCAAGCGGCCCAAGCTGGCGGAGGAAGGGATAGAGAGCGAAGAGGAGGAGGTTCGCCCGAGCTTACGATTCAAACCGATGGTTTTCGGCGGTGGATCAGGCGATAAAGGTGGATCAATGAAAATGGGCAGTAATCTCGCGTCATTCATGAGCGCCGGCCAGGAGACACTGGGGAACCCTGTCACCAATGAGCATGCCAAGGTTGAAGTTCCTGATGAGGCCGGGGCGGTAGATACGACGCATTTGAAGACGTATGGTATCGGAGCCAAGCTGATGAGCAAGATGGGCTATGTCGCCGGTACGGGTCTGGGTACGTCGAAACAGGGTATTGTAAAGCCAATTGAGCAGCAGTTGCGGCCTGGGAAGAAGCTGGGACTCGGTGGGGTATCTGAAAAGGCCAAAGAGGCCCAGATTAAGTCTGTTAAGCGGGCTGGGGGGAAGGTTGATCTCAGTGAAGAGGACGTTTTTGACCAAGTAAGGCAGACAATTGTTAAGAAGAAGCCCAAAGACATTTACCGTTCGGTTAGTGAGCTCGAGGCGGAAGGGCTTCATGTTCCAAGCACACTCAAGAATATTGTGGATATGACCGGTGGGGGCAGCGGCAAGGTTTTGACGAATTTGCAAGAGTTTAGATCAGGCTCTGCTACGCCGAGTCAGCCTGACACTATGGCTACTTACGATGAGGCACGGATGAATCTTTCCAAGTACGCGGCACAGTCACATCGGCTTAGCGAGTGGAAGAAAGAGACGTTGGCCGCCAAAAAGAGGCTGGAGTCCACTCGAGAGACACAGAAAATGCAATTAGAGGCCCTCAACTCGTTCATCGTCGCATTCAACGGTGTCACGGACGAGATTTTATCGAATACCGCAACAGAGGAGTCACTGAAATCGTTTATCTCCATGGTTATGGCCGAGGGGAAGTCTCTGTCGGGGGTTCTCAACTTGGAACAGACAATCGCGTCCCTGGTGGGACCCTACTTAGAAGCAAAAATGGCTGCTGGGTGGGACCCGAGCGATTTAGGAACGCCGTTGCTATCGCGAAACCTCATTACGCTGATATGCGACGCTCGAGAAGCCATCTCTGACGGCGTAGATATTCCTGGATCCCGCGCAACTCCTTTAGACGCCATGGTGTACCAGATATGGCTGCCAAAAATTCAATCAGCATTTACTAACCAATTTGACCTCGAGAACACCTCATCGGCCCGGTACCTGCTCGAGTCATGGAGCCCACTGCTGCCTACGTATGTCAAGCGCGCGTTTCTTGAACGGGTCGTTGTACCCAAGCTCAAGCAGGGACTTGATAAATGGAGAGTTCGTGGTAGCTCCCTGTCGCCACCATATAATTGGGTGACGCCATGGATGAAATATCTCACTGAGATGCACCTCGACGATAAGCTAATGGATGATATTCGGTCCAAATTCACCAATTTCCTCAAAGGATACCGCATAGACTCGGCTGAGTTTGCCACTGAATCTCTCAATTGGAAACCGCTTTTAGGGGCCTCGGAGTTTGACGCCCTGGTAGAAAAGAATGTCGTCCCGCGGCTGGTTGCCTACGTGGACGGTATACTTGAAATTGATCCTTCTGATCAGGATACCGCGCCACTTGACCATCTCTTGACATGGACAGAGGTACTCAAACCGCGTGTGATGAGTTATATTCTTGACATGTCCTTCTTCTCCAAGCTACTGGAGGTACTTCACCAGTGGATCACAGCCCCGGATGCGCCGGACTTTGGAGAAGTTACCGAGTGGATAGAAAACTGGCTCAATTGGTTCCCGCAGTCCATTCAGGCCATTCCGTCAGTCCAATCTCAATTCGATCGAGGTATCGAACTCATAACTAGCGCATTGGACCTTCCAGACGTGGAGAGACTCAAGATATCTCTACCTCAGGAGGAATCCACCCCATCTACTCCGGCGCCCACCAGCATCAATCCCAAAAAGTCCACGCTCAGCAGTCTCCTGGGCACTACAAAACAGCGACCAGAAGCGTCTCGCAGCTCATTCAGAGAGGTCGTCGAGGAGTTCTGCACCTCCAACGACCTGTTCCTTATGTCCATTGGAGCTGCACATTCTAGCAAGGGCCACAAACTTTTCCGCATTACACCTAATCCAAGCGGCAAAGGAGGGATCAAGGCATATATTGACGAAAACGTGCTCTTTGTCAATCCTCAAAACGCACAAAACTACATTCCTATTTCTTTAGACGAATTGGCTGATTTTGTGTGAGCCGTATTCTACATGACATGTAACGACTATCAGGAACTATATCTGATACACTGTACTAATGACATTAATTCGGCACATCTAAATGGTAGATTGAAGAGGGTTATAAACAATATTTACAGGGGTTAGAGTTTTCGTACCTAGAGGTCCTTCTTTGGCTCCTCCTCGGTGGCTGGAATGGCTGGGGTAACTGGAGTCTCGGAAGGAGCAGCAGCCTCTTCAGAGGTAACCTCAGCGGCGACATTGGTCTTGGTCTCCTCGCTAGCAGACTCAAGAGGATCATCCTCTCGGAGGTGCTCAGCATAGACATCTGGGTGCTCTCGGAAACAGTCCTGCATGCCCTTGAACTTCTCAATGCACTCAATGCCCTTTGGCTCCTCAGTGGAGTAGACAAAACAGCTGAACGCAGCCTTGAACTCCTCACCACATGGACCATCGGCCATACCGCCAAGACATGGGCAATCCCAGTTGATCTCGCCGGTCTCTGGGTCAAAGGCACCCTTGGGCTCTTCGGTCTTCTCGGCCTTCTCCTCCGACTTGGCCTCGGCTGGCTTGTCACTAGCAGGCTTCTTCAGATCCTCAGTGGTGAGCGCCTCTGGCTCTGGAGTCTTGACCTCCTCGGCCTTGATCTGTGGAGCAACACCCTCGGCCTTGATTGGGCTCGACTGCATGCTGAACAATCCATAGCCAATGATTGGTGCGGCAAGACCAACCAGGACACTTGGCCGGGCGAATCGGGCCTGCTGACCAGACCGCGAGGAGTACATTCTTCGGGCAGCAGTGGACCCGGCAGTCTTTCTAAGGCACTGTCTGAACATGGTTTCCAATCCTCCTGGCGAGTCTAAACGGGGTCTATTAGTTATCGAGGAAACGAGCGTATTCAATGCCCGAATTTTTCACTTTCCCATTACAAATCTCACATTGTCGGAGTCCCGACGGACGTTTAATCTGACGTGCGGCTCAAAATTGTTTCAGATCGTCAGATCACTGGTACTAAGTGACATTGAACAAGAATGTTTGTCAGTTTAATGGTAAACGAATGGTCGAGTGAGTGGTTGGTTTTATGTAGTTCAGTGATTGCCTGGGGAGTGCAACTTTCGCAATGCCGGGGATTCCAAGGGTTCGTATCCCTCACCACCTGGTAGATTAAACTGCACGTTTGACCAACATTAAAATGCTCAATTCATATATTATACTCGAGGCGTGTACTAAGCTCATATTGTCCAGTCAATAGAACCGCACTATTGACGATATTCTGTACTGTAGTAGTGTAATCGGATCGGGTTGGGACTTGCCAACTTCCTGTCTACTAACGGTGGAGATGGTGAAGGAGTTTCGGCCAGCAGGGTTTTTGGATGGCGAAAAGGGCGAGCCCTGTGCTTTGGTTATCCTCAACCAGCCTATAACCAATCCATCGCTGTTCTACAAGGCATGGGACCATTGTAAGTTTAGATTTGTAAATTCGAATGATTTAACTTGCTAATGCGATAGCCGTTGCACGAGCCTGTGCTGACGGGGCCGCTGACCAGTTGCGCAGCTTCTTCGGAGATGATGAGGAGAAGCGGCGGCGGTATTTGCCTGACTTTATT
Organism: Blastobotrys malaysiensis; assembly: GCA_030558815.1. Taxonomy (NCBI): domain Eukaryota; kingdom Fungi; phylum Ascomycota; class Dipodascomycetes; order Dipodascales; family Trichomonascaceae; genus Blastobotrys; species Blastobotrys malaysiensis. The sequence goes on from JAKTQL010002500.1 coordinate 169,652, forward strand.
GCAGGTGATATGGACTCATTGAGCACTGAGACCAAGGAGTACTACGAGGGTTTGGGAGTGCCAGTATTCGAAATGACCGACCAAATCTCGACTGATTTTATGAAAGTCACAAGAGTTCTCAAGGAAAGGTTCCCCCAGTGTAAGGATTTGCTTGCGATTGGGGCTATGGGAGGCCGGGTGGATCAGAGTTTCTCCTCTATTCACCAATTGTTTCTGCTTCAGCCTACGTTGGAGAGACCAGTGTATCTTCTTTCCGACCAGAGCGTCACATTTTTGCTGGAAACGGGTACATCCCATATCCACACCCCCCTAAAGCACCTTGGCAAGACATGTGGAATCCTTCCTATTGTAGGATCCGCACATATTACCCTCAAGGGGTTCAGATGGGACGTCACTGACTGGGAGACCAACTATGGCATCAAGGTGAGCACCAGTAACCACCTGGTTCAAGATGAGGTTGATGTTACTACTGACGTGCCTGTAATATTCACGGCCGAGCTGAGGGACAAGTAGACCTGTGTCTTTACACGAACTTTTCACACGTGTGGTAATTACGAACGGCCTACGGGGCCACATGTACTAATGATACAATACGATAATTATGTAAATGAAACGGCTTTCTAACGGAACTACACGTTTCAACGGCTCCAATTCGCCCGTAGAATCAGGCATTCGTAATCCTCTGTCGATGATCTTCTCTGAGCCAACGGTAGAGTTGCTCCGCTCCATTCAGATGCCAGAAACCACCCACAGACTTTATCGTATGCGAAATACGTGCACGGCGCAACTTACCCGTTGGAACGGTGCATACGTATGGCGTTACAGACAATCCTCGTCGACCTATGTATATTCCAAGTTTTGAACAAACCGAGCACGAATGGAGTGCACGCCACACGATCTGTCGACCAGTAAGAACAGAGAACAAGGCCATTAGACTGGTCGTGCAGAAAAATATATAAACGGACTATAACCGTGCTCGAATGCCAAGGATAAAGCTCTTGGCTCGGCCAGGGCTTATTCACCAATGAGATGTGGGCATGGGCAGCACATGGGCGTGCGGCTGAAGTGTCGCGACCACTCACTATCACCAAAAGCGCAGCGACAAGAGTGGCCCGCTAGGACATTGGGAGCTGTAGGTCGTTCTTGGCGCGTTCGAGTAGGTCAATTAGGCGGCGGATCTATTGAGACCGCTCGGTCAATCACAGGGCCCTTTTGGAGAAACGTGGACAACGGGGTCCACATTATAAAAGAGCCGTAATATTAGATACAATGTAGATTCTTCAGTTTCTCTCTAGTCTCAATAAAATAGAAGCCACTAACAGAGCCTACAAAAATATTCGATGGCGCTGCATCAATTCGACTACCTGTTCGCGATCACTATGATCTTCGCGTTCCTGGACGCGTGGAACATTGGTGCTAACGACGTTGCAAACTCCTTTGCAACTTCAATCTCCTCGAGAGCCCTGACCTACCCACAGGCCATGATTCTCGCAGCATTGTGCGAATTCCTTGGTGCTGTTCTCGCCGGCTCCCGAGTCTCTGATGCCATCCGAAACAAAATTATCGACGTTACCATGTTCGAAGACGGTCCAGCTGGTCTCATGCTGCTCATGACCTGTGCTATTGTCGGTTCTTCCATCTGGCTTACCATTGCTACCCGAATCGGCGCTCCAGTCTCAACCACTCACTCCATTGTCGGTGCTATTATCGGTGCTGGTATCGCGGCCAAGGGCGCTAATAGTATCCACTGGGGCTGGAACGGGTTTGCCCAGATTGTTGCCTCGTGGTTCATTGCCCCTGCTATTGCCGGTGCCTTTGGTGCCATTCTTTTCCTCTTTACCAAATACGCCGTCCTCGAGCGAAAGAACTCGTTGAAAAAGGGTCTCTTCACTGTTCCATTCTACTTTGCGCTGACTTTCGGTGTGCTTATTATGGTTATTGTGTGGAAGGGTGCCCCAAGTCTGAATCTTGACAGGCTTTCCACTGGCCAGGTTCTCGGTGCTATCTTTGGTGGTGCTGCTGGATCTGTCGTGGTCTACTTTGTCTTCTTCTACCCATACCTTTACCGAAAGCTTGTGCTTGAAGATTGGCGAATCAAGTTCTACCACCTCGCAATCGGCCCAATTCTTTGGACTTGGGGTGAGGTTCCACCAACGCCTGAAGGGTACACGGGCCATCTTGTCGTCGATTACTACGCTGGAAACCGGGACGAGGATGACCTCTCCGAGACTAATTCCAGTCCAAACAACACTAACAATACCACGAATGAGACCGGTGGTGCCACTTTCCTCAGCGTCAACGATCCTGGCTACGATGAGCGATCCCCAACCATTGCCCCATCCATGAACAACATTGATATCGAGAAGGAGCCGCAGCACGCTCTTCCTCCACAGGCCCTCGAATCTGCCGAGTCTGCTGAGTCCACTGATGACGCCAACAAGAAGAAGCGAAAGCAATTCAAGGATTACACCAAGAAGGACCTCCTCAATCCCAAGAACTGGCCATGGCTTATGTGGCTCGCTGTTTCCCACGGTTGGACTCAGGATGTTGTCTCTGCCCAACGAGATGGTGGTGTTCTTTCTGGCAACGTTAAGGATATGCACTCTCGAGCCAAGAAGTACGATATCAAGACCGAGCACCTCTACTCCTTCCTCCAATGCCTTACCTCCTGCACCGCCTCCTTTGCACATGGTTCCAACGATATCTCCAATGCTGTTGGTCCACTTTCTACTGTCTACCTCGTCTGGCGATCCAACGAGGTTTCCTCCAAGTCCCCAGTCCCAGTGTGGATTCTCGCCTATACCGCCGCCGCCCTGGTTATTGGTCTCTGGACTTATGGCTACCACATTATGAAGAACCTTGGCAACCGAATGACTCTGCAGAGCCCCTCGCGAGGTTTCTCGGCCGAGCTGGGTGCCGCAATCACGACCGTGTTTGCTACCCAGCTGTCGCTGCCAATCTCCACCACCCAGTGCATTGTCGGTGCCATTGTCTGTGTCGGTCTGTGTAACAATGATGTCAAGGCCGTCAATTGGCGAATGGTTGCATGGTGCTATGGCGGCTGGATCTTCACCTTGCCATGTGCCGGTCTCATTGCTGGCATTCTCATGGGCATTGTCGCCAACGCTCCAAAGGTGGGCGTTTTGTATGAAATGACTAATTAGTATTCCCTCTGTTTAATTGAATATTGCTTGTTTTGATACACCTTGGCCCTGGTAACACCGGTTGTCCACGACCATCTTTGCATGTAGGCAGTGCCAGCTGGCCCTCGATAGGAAGGATCAGTGTCGATTGTTTAACTCCTAAACGCGTAACGGTTCAGATTCACCCTCGGCAAGAGGTCAAACCACGCGAATAGTGTCTATTCGTCCCTGAATTTGGCCAGCATACAAGTGCTAATAAACTCATTTCGAAAAGTCGAACATACTGACCATCTATTGGTCCACTTGGGATGAATCGCGAAACATGGTCTCCGACAGACTTTTAATGTTTCAGGTCGTTCCGACATTAAAAGACTGTGACGAAATAGCGGCTCTTGGTCATCTCATTCCGATGGACGATTGACGGGAAATCGAATCAGCACTGCCCGCTGGTCGGCCATCAAATCGGCGAATAGATAGCGCATATTTCTGCCCAGACGCGTGAAATTTCTCACTATGGGGTACCCCTGACGGTCCATGTACGAAATTTTTTACCGTGCAGAAAGGTCACGCTAGAGGGCTGCAGAGGCCACCGCCCCCTCTGTGGGCCCCAAATACAGCTGCTCAGACCGTCAGGTCTCCCCGTTTTGCATGCTTCTATCGTAATTGTAATAGGGGAGGTGATGAGAAGACCATCGCTTAAGAGCTTCCTCTCGTTCTCGCTGTTCCTGTTTGCCGTCGTCGGCTCACTGGCAGTGTTCCTGTTCAGTCTCATGGTGCTGCTGGGGTCCTCCCCGCGCGCTATGGGGCTAAAATCGGTCTACTTCCTCAAGCTGGACCCAATTCATATCTCCCAGGACCGCCTCGGCGGCCCCCTGAGTAACAGCTCAGACACGGTTTCCGGGTCGATGGGGATATTCGACTACTACAGCTTTGGTGCTGGGGGTATTTGTGGCAGCTCCTATCTCAGCGGCCAGTCTGGTCCAAAATTCTATGCCTGTCAGGCGCCGTCGACTCCGTATTCATTTGACTTTGTCGATCTGCTCACCACCAGTGTCTCCGAAGGGGTCACGGTTGAAATCCCCCTTGGTATCACAGGGTACCAGTCGACGCTGGACCCAGCTAGCAAGGCCATTTGGGCGTTCTACTTCCTGGCGGTACTGTTCAGCGGGCTGACGTTCTGTGCGGGTTTGGGGTCCCTGTACTTCCGCGAAGCGCTCTACGGCGCATTCATTGGCTCAGCCGTTAGCTCGATATTTATCCTCATCGCGTCGTGTATCGCCACGGGTGTGTACATGACCTACCGACAAAAGTTTCTCAATGTGCAAGACTTTTTCGGCATGAGCCCCACGGTGGGCAGCGCAGCCTATGCGTTGACCTGGATGGGTGCCATCATCAGCATTGGGGCTACTCTCTCGTGGGCGGTTATCCTCTCCAACAAGTCGCTATTTAGATATTCGTGATGACTGTACAATTTCCGTAATGACTTAATGACCTTTTATAATGTATACTATATGACCAGTCGGATAGCACGTAATTGAGTGCTTACTACAGCGAGGCTATTTTTTATAGCGCGTAGTCAATAGGCAATTGAGGATTAGCTCTGCTGTGCTAAGGCGTATATAGCAATTGCTGGCTACATGGCTCTGGCAGATAATGTGGAAAGGTATACGTTAAAATACAATCATTTCTAAAACAAACTAAAGGGCATATCTGAACTCGGGATTCTCAAAGTCAGTCAAATCAGCAAACTCTGAGTTGGCAACGCCTAGGGTCTCGTTACGCTCGTCTCGAATCTTGTTCGCCCGCCAATTGACATAATAGAGCAGACACATGAACACTACACAGACGCACGCACATGCTACCATGCACACCTTGGCGCCAGTATAGTGTGGTGCCTGAGACTCGACAAACGTCTGTGGGCCAATGAGGTTTCCAATACTGTAAAAGATCAAAAAGATAGCATTGACGGTCACTTTTTTGGTGTGTCCGGCAGTGTTCGAAGAGATGCAGGAGAGTAGACACACAAATGTAATTGGAGCTGCATTGTAGAGATAGAGCCCTGCAAGCTGAGCGCCGTTAGCTTTGCCGAATGCCAGCAAACAAGTGCCGACAAGTTGGAACAGAAGGCTCCCCAGAATGCCCGCCACCATTCGCATCTGCGTGTACTGCACAAAAAGACCGCCCAGCAAGAGACCAGCAATCTCAACCGCCCCAGATGGCATACTCATAACCAGCGACATTTCATTTGTGTAGCCCATACCGGAGATAAGAATGGCGCTAAAGTTGGTAAGGCCACCGTTGGGGATGGTCTGCCCGAGCATGAGGACGATAAGAATGTAGGTCCGCACATCTTTAAAAGCCTCAATGAATTGACTCTTATTAAAGTGCTTGTTTCCAAAGCCCTGTTTGTTGGAGCGAATTCGTTCAACTACCAACAACCGCTCCTCCTCGGTAAGGAACCACGCCTTGGATGGATTGTCGGGGATATGGAAGTAACAGATAACACCAAGGAAAATGGTCATTAGTCCAATGGTAAGGAAAAGAATCCGCCATGCGGCAATCGAAGTACCTACCGTAACTTCACGGTTGTAAAGGCCGTATGCAATTGCCGCTCCAAGAATTGTACCGAGGCCATTGCAGCAGAACCACATTGAAGTTCGCATGAATTGCTCCTCTCGCTTGTACCACTGGGAAGTAATGATAACGAATGCAGGAGTAATTGCCGACTCAAAAGCGCCGAGAAATGTTCGGAGAGTTTCAAATCCGGCATAAGTGTTGGGTGCAGCAGACACTGTCATTATGGTCCCCCACAGAAAGATAAAAAGGGCAGTCATTTTAGAAAGAGAAAACCGCTGCAACATTAAGGAAAATGGCATTTCAAATACCATATATCCAATGTAAAAGGCAGTGCCAGTCCAACTGTACATGCTTCCTTCCATCTTAAGATCTTCTCGTAGACCCATAATTGAAGCAGCAGAGTTGGAGGTCTTGTCCATGTACTGCACAGCATAAACCAGGCACATCAATGGGCAAATGTAGAGATCAATCTTCCGCAAAAGACGCCTATTGGTTTCTTCATCAACCACCAATCCCTGAGTCTGCTGAGCTAACTGGTAAGCCTCGTCAATGGCTCCCTTAGCATGGAGATGCTTCTCCACTACAGTCTCATCAACCTCTCCATACTCGACATCCGGTACATGCTTGTGGTTCTCAAGCTCAGTTGGCACTTTCTCACTCATTTGAGTCCTGATTTGAACAGGAGAAATAGTTTTGAGGAGATTTATTGGGCTCTTTTATATGAATCTACATGCTATCGCCACTTCTCCACTGTGTATATTACGTGACGCGTCTTCGGTAAGGACTAGGATCATCGGCACTCAAGCCTACTCGTTTGCGGCAAATATTGCACAGGTTATGCACATCTCCACAGCTATAGTCGGCCCCTTTCGCAGATAGCCACCACTACAGAGCACTACATATCACTACAGTACATGTATATGGTAGCCAAGACCTACAATACAAGACATGAACTACCTTATCAGCGTAGATCATAAGCCGACGCCGGGTGGGGGCTCGGCAAACGCAAGTATACCCCCCCATCAAAGTATGTATGCGCGGGTATTATGCCTTCAGAGTAGATATCAACCCGAATACTGCGTCATAGATAGAGTGAGAAATCATTGCGACGATAAGTGTTCTCGGAATGAATGCGTAGAGTATCTTCAGAGTAGATATCAACCCGAATACTGCGTCATAGATAGAGTGAGAAATCATTGCGACGATAAGTGTTCTCGGAATGAATGCTATCGTCGGCTAGAAACCCGACAAGCCCTCCTCATTTTTCTGACGATAATTAAAGGTGATGTTTAAAGTTCCAACCCCCATTGGAACGCAAAAGTGGGGAACTGAAAACGTTAATCCTATACAGATAATATGAGGCCCAATTGAGATCGCCCACAGTACTATCAATGTCGTTGTAACTTACCCGCCGATAGCATATGCATTTGACAGGGTACAGGCGGAGATACATGGACACCTATGCTACAATAGCCGCAGGGTATCAATAGGTAACGATTCATCTGTGGAGACATGTTTCTCCGAAATATTTTATTCTAAAAAGGTTTCATTAACAATCATATATATCGTAGCCACAATATCAGCGGACTCATTACAATGCATATCGGAATTCAGGGTTCTGGAAATCTGTAAGATCAGCAAACTCACTGTTCTCCATATCGAGGGTCTCGTTTCTCTCATCTCTCCGCTTGTTCTCTCGCCAATTGATCCAGTACATCAAGCAGAGAAGCACAACACACACGCACGAGCATGCGACCATTGCAACTTTGGCACCCGTGTATTGAGGAGCCTGGTTAGCGATAAACGTTTGGGGCCCAATGAGGTTTCCAACACAGTAGGCAACCAGGAATAGGGCATTGGTAACGACTTTCTTGGTATGACCCGCACAGTTAGAGCTGATGCAAGAGAGGAAGCACACAAAGGTGATTGGTGAGGCGAAATACAAATAGTACCCGGCGAGCTGCGCTTTGGGTGAAGGTGCAAACGCCAGCAGGCACGTGGACAACAGGAGGAAGCAAAGACTGCTTGCAATTCCGACAATCATACGCTTCTGTGTTCGCTGGGCGATATATCCACCGAGGAGCAGCCCAACGACCTCAACGGCACCGCAAGGGGTGTTCATGAGAAGACTCTTTTCGTTACTGTACCCCAGGGAAGCGACAATGATACTTCCAAAGTTGGTCAAACCACCATTAGGGATCTGATTTGCCAACACGAGGAGCAGTAAGATGTAAGTCCGGGGATCAATGAACACTTCCTTGAGTTGGTCCTTCTTGAACTTGCTGTTGCCGAAGCCCTGCTTGTTAGATCTGATTCGCTCGACGACCATGAGCCGCTCCTCTTCGTTGAGGAACCAAGCCTTGGCAGGGGTATCCGGGATATGGAAGTAGACAAGAATGCCAAGCAGGATCGTCATGAGGCCAATTGTGATGAACAGGATCTTCCAAGCAGCAATTGCGGTGCCTTGATTCTCCTGGCGCATCACCAACCCGTATGCAATGGTTCCTCCGACGATAGTACCGAGACCGTTGCAACAGAACCACATGGAGGTTCGCATGAACTGCTCCTCAGTCCGGTACCATTGAGAGGTGATAATAACGAACGCGGGAGTAATAGCCGACTCGAATGCGCCAAGAAGCACTCGCAGTGTCTCAAACCCGGCATAGTTATTTGGTACGGCAGACATAGTTAAAATGAACCCCCACAAGATGATAAACGCTGCCGTGGACTTGGCGAGCGAAAACCGCTGCAGGATGAGCGAGAAAGGGATTTCAAACACCAGATATCCCAAGTAGAAGGCAGTGCCGGTCCAGGCGTACATGTTGCCCTCCATGCCGAGGTCTTCCCGAAGGCCCATAATTGATGCGTACGAGTTTGATGTTTTGTCCATGTACTGGACAGCGTAGACGATACACATGAGCGGGCAAATGTAGAGATCGATTTTTCTCAGCAGTCGTCTGTTAGTGGCCTCGTCGATTTCAATGCCCTGAGAGAGCTTCGCGAGCTCGTAGGCCTCGTCACCATCGTGGTTCGCCAGGTCGACTTGGTGCTCTATGACCTGTACGTCGGGTACTCTTTTTTCAGCGTCCATTGCTGGTCATATCCGAGGAAATGGGCCCATTTAAACACTCCTGCCCTCGACCTGAGATCCCTCGGACTCGGGCCCACTTTACCAAATCAGACTCCGTATCTTTGCGGGGAATAGCATAATCTTCAGATCATGCAGGAGTCTCGGGTGTCAATACCCTTTTTCAATTATGCATATTCAGTACTGGATATGGAACTGGGAAACTGCGGCAGATATTAGCAATTATTACCACTTGGTGTGTATTTAAGCAATGAATAAGAGTCGTACATCATATCCAGCGGCGATCAACGAGGGACCGACAATGTGCTTGGTTGGCGTACGTCATTGGCAGTTTGGATCGAAACGGTGCGGTCTTTCCAAATCTGCTGGATCCGGGCCGTTACTCCCGGTCTATAGAGGGGAAGCGCCATATATCAGTCATTATCTTGAGTGGAACGGCTCGTCTGAAATGGACGTAATCCGCGGAACGTATTCCCGCATTGTGGTCTACCTGCCTCGACGCTAATCACCCCCATGAATAACCCCACGTCGCTATGCTTGGCTCGCATGATAAAAACATGTCGCCTTGTCGTATTGTCGCATTGTCGGAATGTCTCTAGTTAACTTAATTGGGACATTACTATCAAGTTCGCCATAAGGCTGTGCACAGACGTGTTAACGACCAGTGGTGCCTGAAATTGTGTCCCCCTAACTGTGCATCACTAAACGGCAAGATGAAGGTGTACTATATTGGAGTTTTGAAGACCAATGACGGAAAGGACGCCATCGAGTTGGCGAGCGCTCGCGACCTTTCCTCCTTCAGCTTCTTTGAGCGATCCAGGTAGGTGTGACGTCACCGATACGGAGAATGTGGTTTGCTAACTGTTAGGCAGCGTTGGTCAGTTTATGACCTTCTTTAGCACTACCGTCGCTGGGCGAACCAAGGCGGGCCAGAGACAGTCCGTCGAGGAGGGTAGTACTTATATTGGCCACTGCTACGCCAGATCAGAGGGTCTCGCGGGCATCATCATCAGCGATAAGGAGTACCCGGTGCGGGTGGCCTTCTCGCTACTCAACAAGGTGCTGGACGAGTACCTGGCCAAGTTCCCGATCACCGAGTGGCAGAGTGTTACCACCAATGGGTCTGGGCCTCAGTACCCGGCGCTGGATGACTACGTTAAGAAGTATCAGGACCCACACCAGGCGGACACGATTATGAAGGTCCAGCAGGAGTTGGATGAGACTAAGATCACGTTGCACAAGACAATAGAGTCCGTTCTGGCGAGAGGCGAGAAGCTGGATTCGCTGGTGGACAAATCCGAGGCGCTGTCGAACTCGTCGCGAATGTTCTACAAGCAGGCAAAGAAGACCAATTCTTGTTGTGTTATTTCGTAATGCATAATCTAATTCTTGACCATATACGTAGCGAGGGTTTCAAAGCCCAGGCATCTCATGAGTATCTTGTCAATGTATTATTCATCACGATGCTTATTTAGGTCATTAGGTACTTGAGAACTCAATGAAAATCGGGTCACTACAACTTGGATGGCACCTTAAATTCAGGTCGACTCATGGGCTCGTAGACAGAGTCGAACAACAGGTTGGTAGGCGCCGCGTTGTGGGTGGTCACTGAACGGAGATCGAGATGCGCTGGGCTCAGCTGGTCGACAGAGGTAACACCGATAAGCCGCATGTTCATTTCAAACTCGTCCTTCAACAGCTGCATGGCACGGACAACTCCCTCCTCGCCGTAGGAAGACATGGCGTACAGGAATGGCCGCCCAAGACCAACACCCTTGGCGCCGAGACACAACGCCTTCATAATGTCAGTAGCCCGTCTAATGCCACCGTCAATGTAAATCTCAATCTTGTCCTCCCATCCTCGAGATCGCAGCTCGGCCATAGTCTCTGCCAAGACCTCAATGGAAGACCGCGCAAAGTCGAGCTGTCGGCCACCGTGGTTGGACAACAAAACACCATCCATACCATGCTCAACCGCCTTGATAACATCCTCGACACACTGTACACCCTTGAGCACAATTGGCATCTTAGTGATCGATCGGAACCACGCCAGGTCCTTCCAGGACAGAGAAGCGTCAATAAAGGAGGAGATGGCCCGTGCGGCACCCTGAGATCGGTCAATGGTGTCTTCGTCCTCCTGAACCTCTGCGGCCTCTTCGTCGTACTTGACCCGCATGTCCTTCTCTCGTCGCCCCAGCTGTGGGGCGTCTACGGTGATCCACAGCGCCTTGATGCCCCGCTTCTCCGCGTGCTGGACAATCTTCTTGGTGATCTCCCGGTCCGCGTTCACGTAGAGCTGCATCCATTGCGTCTGCTTGTCAGTCGCGGCGTCTACAATCTCGTCAAACGAGCACGACGCAAGGGTCGGAATCATCTGGATAATATCCTCCTTTGCAGCGGCCCGGGTCAAACAAGTCTCGCCATCGGGGTGTCCGAGCTTACCCAGCGCTGTAGCGCTAATGTAGAACGGCATAGAGGTTTTCGTACCAAGCATTGTCGTCGACATGTCGAGTTTGGACACGTCTACGAGCACTCTGGGCTTGAACCAGATCCGGTGGAACGCCCGGTGGTTCTCCCGCAGTGAAATCTCGTCGTCGGCGCCAGACGAGTAGTATGCCCACGCGGTCTTTCGCATAACCTGTCGCGCAACGTGCTCAAAGTCGAAAATGTTGTACATCTGGCTCAGCGGCGGCTTGTTGGCTACGGCCTGCTGGACCCGTTTGTCCTCCTCGTCGAGCTCCTCCTCAACAGCGTTCTCCGAAACGCCGGTGACCTCTCCGAGGTGCTTGGACTTGTCGAGGAACTTGTCGAGGACGTCCTTGGGGTGGATTGGGTCGAACTCCTTGGTCGCATCCTTACCGGCGTACTTGAGAATGATCTTCTGGCCGCCCGGGTGCTCAGGGAGGAACTCGGTCACATCGTAGGCCCTGCCGTGGACAACGACCCAGCAGGACTCCTTCGAGTTGTGTTTGTGAACTATTCGTCAGTTGATTCAAATCTTCAAATCTTCCAATCTGCCAATCTGCCTATCTGCCGAACCTGCTGAACCTGCCGAATCAAAGGACCGATATCTAAGGACTGAAACCAAGGACCGATATCCAAAGACTGATATCCATGGGCCGATATCCAAGGACTGATATCCAAGGATATCTAAAGACCGACATCCGAGACCGATATCCAAAGACCAATATTCAAGATATCAATATTTCTGATAGAATACTTGTCATCAACGGTCTATATTCCTAAGCAGTGCACACAATATCGCAGACTTTGAATGGCGTCGCTTGCTATTCTTTAACTTACCTTCTTTGATATCAACCATAGCTTGCTTGGTAATCTTATCTCTCAAAGCCAGAATAAAAAATGCGGTTCTTAGTTTGGAATTTATCCTGTCCAATATTTCAAATCTCGGAAATCTGATTCGTACTCCGGGCTGAAAACTGTGGGGTCGTCGCTAGGACTAAAGTTACTCCGGTCTACAGTGTAGCACTATGGTAACAAGTACGGTGGCTGCAATGTTATGCGCTGCAAGCCTTCTGCTCTATACAGTGGTTTTGCACCGGCCCCAACTGGAAGCCGACTTCGGCGACTCCGACAGGGGCCCCCTGGCGGTTCTGGAGATCACTGAGGATGGGGGGTCGATAGTGGTCTCCGGTACTTCGCCGGGGCCGCTGCTGGTGTTCGAGGCAGGGGAGTGGGCTGAAATTCAGGTGGTTAATCGGTTGCTCGAACCGACCTCGGTACATTGGCATGGTGTTCGTCAGTGGGGGACCAGCTACATGGATGGGGTCCCCGGAGTAACGGAATGCGGCATCCCGCCGAACAGGAGCTTCACGTACCGGTTTTTGCTGGATAGGCCAGGTACGTTCTGGTACCATGGCCACAGCGCCCTGCAGCGTCTGAGGGGTCTATACGGAGGGCTGATAGTGCTGGGGGACCCGGGTTCTAAGGGGCCCCGAGAAAGGCATCCGGTGTCTGCTAAGAGACATTCCGCTGGTCCGTCATTCCGCCATTTGCCCCACTCTTTGAATGACATTGCTTCACATGCTTATCAAAAGACATTGGGGGAGGTGGTCGTGTTATCTGAGCAGTACGGACCCGTTGACCAGGTCTATGAGTACTATATGGACCGCGACAGCGGGAACCAGGAGCCTACGCCGCAGGGTATTCTTGTTAATGGCGAAAAGAGTGGGGCTCAATTGCAACTGGATCAGTCGGGGTTGGTTAGGATTATTCATGCAGGGGCCTATGCGACAATGGCCGTTTATCTAACGGCGGGGGGGACTGTTGAAAAATTGACCGTTGTGAACACAGATGGGACCCCGGTAGAGCCGGTGAGGCTCAAGTACCTTGCGTTAAGCCCTGGGCAGCGATTTGATGTATTAGTTCCAACTGGGGTTGAGAGTCTTGAATTGCATGTAGAGCTTGATCTCGATTGCTTTGCCTTTGACAATGAGCCGGTTGAAGCAGTCATCAAGTTGGTTACGAGTCAATTAAACTCAACTTTGGACCAATTGACCAATATACCGACCCAATTGACTGATTCGGATACTGATCAATTGACTGGTTCCGATACTGATCAATTGACTGATTCCAATACTGATCAATTGACTGGTTCCGATACTGATCAATTGACTGATTCCAATACTGATCAATTGACTGATTCCAATACTGATCAATTGACTGGTTCCAATACTGATCAATTGACTGATTCCAATACTGATCAATTGACTGATTCCAATACTGATCAATTGACTGATTCCAATACTGATCAGGGCAATGTCAAACCAGATAGATGTCTGCCCACAGACCCCCAACTATTCCACTCTTTCATTACACCCCCAACCGCCAATGTGCAAATTACCCTCTATGTCCGAATGCTGCAGCTTGAGTCCAACTTGTTATCTCCTTATGGTTATATCAACCGCACCTCGTTCCGACGACCGCCCCATCCACTCCTTCATTCGTACTTGGAAAATTCCCTGAGCGGCTCTGTTGAAAACGACACCCTACTGGTAAACTCAATCCCATGGAACTCCACTGTTGACCTCATTATCAACAATCCAGATGACAGTCCCCATACATTTCATCTCCATGGGCACCGCTTCTTCGTCCTCCATACGTACGAATCTCGCATCGGAATAGGCTACTTCAGCCTCTCCGACACATCCGCTTTCAACACTGTCAACCCGGTGTATATGGACACCCACACTGTTCCGGCCCGTGGGCATTCGGTAATTCGTTTCGTGGCAGACAACCCCGGTATCTGGGCATTCCACTGCCACATGGCCTGGCACTCCATCAACGGAATGATGATGCAATTTGCAGTTGAGCCCCAGTTCTATCGCTCAAGGATCCCCGTCGAGCATGTTTCATTCTGTCACAATTAACTATTAAAGGGCAATTTATTTTAGGCTGTCTATCAAAATTGCGGTATTACAAAACTGGAGCATGCGAAATTAAACGACTTTTTGGTGCGCTTCAACCCATTGTCGAAGCTTCTCGCCCTTGAAGTAAATGAAGAGCGGGAATGGAATACCCAAGACAAACGCGAGTAATCCACACAGGGTATTGGCCCAGCCGTAACCGAGCTTTGCGTACATTTGGGCGCCGAACAGTGGGAAAGCGAACCCGAATAGGGATCGGAAAACTGCTGCTGCGGCGATGGCGGATGCTGCGAATCGGGGGTTCATATCAATTAGATAGTTTTGGATGCATTGGAACATGAGTGGCAGGCCGAACCCATAAATACCGGCACCCACGTTTGGCATGAGCCACATCATCTTCTTTTCAGCGCTCCATCCGTACCAGATGAGACCACATCCCATGATAACGCCAGCAGGACTGAGGAGAACCATTCGGTACTCTGGCTTGGAAACACCATTGTTGGCCTTGGTCATTCGGATGAAAATGCCCTGCATAATGGGCGTCCAAATTGCAACGGCCAGCAAGAACCCAACACCAAGACCAATGTACATGAGACCGCCCACACCCGGCTTAAATCCGTATTGATTGGCCCAAAGCGCTGGGAAGGTGACGAGCATGAGGTACATGAAGCCATACATGACGGCCATGAAGAGACCTAGACCGAGGATAATTGGGTTGGTGACAAGCATGAGCAGTGGTCTGCACACAGCGACAAACATTCGTCGTCCGAACGACTCGCTGGTGAGCTCATAAATGGTGTGGAGGTTCTTGTTGCCGGTCTCTTTTCGAAGACGGGCTGCCTTTTTGCTCAGCAGCACTGGAGCATAAGTCTCCTTGTAAAAGAGGAGACCGATAACAGCGATGACACCATTGATGATGGCGAGGACCCAAAATACCCATTGCCACTTCAAATACTGCGCAATGAAACCAGCGATGATGGGAGCGGCTACTGGACCCAAGAGAGGTCCCAGGCTGTAAAAAGCCATGGGGGTGTTACGTTGGTTGTTATCAAAGAGATCTGCCAGGGTACCGGCACCTACCGAGATGGGCGGGGCACCAGCGCATCCGGCCAGGAATCGGAACACGAGCATCTGGGCGGTAGTCTTGGCGTAGGCACATGCAAGGTTGAACACGAACAGGATAACAATGGAGCCGTTGAGCACCGGCTTTCGTCCGTAGAGTTCGGAGAGCGGTGCCATGAACAATGGGCAGATTGCCCACGCAAGCACGAAAATTGACACAGATAGACTCTGCACCGTCTCGTCAGTCATGCCCAGGTCCTTGGAGATGGACTTGACGGCCGGGGAAAGAATAGAAGAAGAGAGTGGGGAGACCATGGTATACAAGGCAACAATTGCGGTTGCAATCCATTTCTTACTGAATCCCCAGTTTCGAGGGTTCATTGGATCATCCGGGCCGTCCCATGTAACGAGTTCGGGGTCGATTTCCTGAAATTCAGACCCGTCAGCGATACCACTAGTGGTTCCGCCTGGAGCAGTTTCCGAGTATTTAGCGCTGGCTTTGGACCGCACGGTGTCCATGGTCTGCTGGCGCTGCAGCTCGATCTGTTCCTCTGATGCATCGCCGTAAATGTCTCTCACGCTATAGGAGGACCGGCAGGTGGAAGCATTGGAGTGTCTACGGGGAATTCGCGAGGTATTTTCGGCCTTGTCATCGCCAAAGTAACCCTGGACCTCATGTCTAGCTTCTTCGAGAGCACCAGGAGAAGTGACCGAGTAGGATATGCTTTTGGTGGAGCTCTTAGTCGAGGTTCTTTGGGTGGTATAGTCGTCGGGGTCCTGTTCTTGGACGACGGTTGAGTAAGGCTCGGTCTTATCACCGAGTGTTTGATCGCGAGCCATGGCCTCTATGTAAAGAAAGAGGATTTAAGGATCAACTACAAGTTCAGCGACAGTCTACCAAGAGATCAATTGAATACAAATCGCTCAAAATAGCGATCAGCCAACGAAAACACAAATTAAATCAACAAATAAATAATGGCGCGTATTACACCAACCAGGTCCTTTGAAAGTGACCGATTAGACAGCGCTCGATATAATTCGATAGCACTAGTGCGATTCTCTCCACAGACCCGGGGAAAGAAAACACAATAAAGAAGAGCAAGAATGAAAAGAGACCAAACAGTACTGTCACAGCAGAGAACAGCGCGGTATAGGTCCAACTCACTAGCACTGTATGTCCAATCCACGAGTATTCAGAGCACAGCGAGAAAACGAGAGTCACGACAGTGAAGAAGTCTACGATGAGCATCCTCCCTGCAAGGGGGGACTCCTCCTTTTATATTATGCCGCCTTTTTCTTCCACGTCCTGTGTCACCTCTGCCTGCGAGGTGCTCAAAAAGCAACCCACCCGCACACACTATTTCTCCGATGGAAGAAGCCCGCTTTATATCTTGATTTCTCTCAGGGCCGCCAAGTCAAAAGGCAGCTCAAGTTCACAATACAGCTCCTGTCGTCAAAGTCTTGGCCTTTTCGCGCTCGATTTCGCCCTGTACCGCTTGGGGATAGCTGGCCAAATCCGTTTAATCGTTGGCTCTCCGCCCAACCCTCTTTGAAATGTTGAGGTTCTCAAGTGAACCGGACGGCGGTGTGGGAGTGATACCTTATGCGGGTCGGTGCTCCGGAGTCCGGAGCCTTCAAATGCCGATGATGCATCCCCCGCCTACTGCCCTCGGTTATAAACGGCCCGGTGCGGCTTGTGGGGCTGCCGCCCAACGCACGGACCACGCCGAATTGAGCCCGAATGATCTGTTGAATGAGTTTATTCGGTAGATAAATTGTGACTTGATGGACTGAGTGTGTTTGCTGTCAGAAAAATAGCCACCAACTGCTGGATCGGCCCGAGAAAGGGACCGACTATACAAGTAGGTCCAAAGATGTGTTATTACTTATGCATGGAGAGCCGTACAAACGGGATTAGAACACCTTGTAAACCACTGCTGTATGGAAAAATAATGATTCAGGTATGTATCTGCACAGGCTCAGCCCAGTACACAGGGTGATTGAGATTACTAACCTATGGCGCAGAATTAGGAGTCATTCCTTGGTGTGATTTTCGACTAGGGGTATAGCAAAGAAGAGACGGTGAAATTTTTTTCCTCAACAATACGGTGGGGGATAATCGTTTCTTGTTCAATCATCTCCCCCCACGGCTGAAAATGGTTTCCAAATTGAGTGGCCCTTAATCAGCATTAGTCAACCTCTTTTCATTGCGGTAAACCCACTTGTATAAACCTGCATGTCTTCGCTCAGTGCATGTACGCGTCCATATCCCTTAGACTCTCTCGCGGGGGGTCAGGAGGTTCAGTTCACCGCTTGCATACCACGGACGCCGACATTTCCGTTCTATTCCCGCCCAAGTTGCAAGACCCTTCAAAAGTATTTGTTAGCAAAATATGACTGGTAATAGTACAGGATAATGCAGTGCGGATATCAAAAGGTGGAATTATATTGTGTGATTGTACATGGAATTAGGGAATTGCGGCTGTACATGAAGGTCTTTTGAACCGTCGGCACTTCTGCATCCCGCTCTCTGCAAGCAAAACCGCCGAGATTGTTGGTTCTTGGCATCTAGGCCCTGGCGAACATAGCTGGCAGCCTTACGCTATACAGCTGAAACTACCCCGGATTCATAGAACTATGCAAATTGGCATACTACAAGTAGTATCTTGCATTTGACATTACATAAAATGGGCTGCAATTGTGATAACGGGGGTTGAGGTAGATTGGATGGCAGTTTTATCAAATTTATCCCTCTGATATCTTAGGACGTTAGATTCATTTCCAGACTCTTTGTGACTCTTTACAAGATTACAATAGGCGCAAAACATTCATAGAAACAGGCTGGTGGAAGCGCTGCCCTATAACAATTACTAACTGTATATCATCAAATCATAACATTCATGCAGAAAGTACTCATAACATATATAATCAAAATGGTACGCCGGTTGCTTAGCACCAGTAGTTGTAGAACCGATAGAGCCAGCCTCGGGACTTGAGGTAAATCGCCTCCTCCTCCATTTCCTGCTGGAGAAGGTCGAGGTCCACCTCACGACGACCAGTGTCGATATCCATATCCTTGGCTCGGATGAATGGAGTTCGGTACCAAATCTTGTAGCCAACGTAGCACACAATGGCAATTGGCATGGCAAGGTAAATCTCAAAGAAGGCTTCAGCATTTGGCTCGCCACCGACTGGGAACAGCGCAGTCCAGAACTGGGCGATCAGAACCAGAGTGTTGAGAATAAACCCGTACCACGAGCCCCACACTCCAACGACAGAAGTGAATGGCAGCTCCTTGGTGGATCGGTTTTGCGCCTTGAGACCAGCTCGGAATCGAATGTGGCAGAAGCAAATCGACGCCCAAGTGAAGATGGCCGAAAGACCAGAAAGCGCGAGAAGCCAATTGAAGGTTGCAGTCTGAGTTGCTTCACCAGCGCCAGCGATAAATGCAATCAGACCAAACGCACAAGTAATGATGATACCCGCAAGAGGTCGGCCACTTCGGTCAATGTAGCCACAGAACTTTGGCAGCTGGCCCTGGGCAGCAAGGGCGGCAATGGTTCGGGAACTAGCGTAGACGGACGAGTTACCGACACTGAGTACCGAGAGCAAGACCACCACGTTGAAAATGGAGGGGAGAACCTTGATACCAGCGTTGACAATGGCAATGACAAATGGAGAGGCGGTCACATCGACAGAGCTCGAGCCAAGCAGCTTGTCGTCGGTGTAAGGCACCAGGCAAGTGATGACAACAAGAGAGACAACGTAGAAGAGCAGGATTCGAATGAAAGTGAGTCGAGCGGCCTTTGGAATGTCACGTCGCGGGTTCTTGGTCTCAGCGGCAGCCAAACCAACCAGCTCGGTACCGGAGAAGGCAAAGGCAGAGTTGGCCCACACAGAGCAGAGTCGCTTAAAGTTATCAGAAGGGCTGTCGCCGGCAAAGGCGCCCGGGTCGTGCCAGTACTTGCCACCAATGTAGCCACCCTGTGGGCCACCGCCGCAAGTGATAATAATACCCAGGATGATAAATCCAACTACTGCAATGACCTTGACCATGGAGAGAACAAACTCGGCCTCACCGTAGCCCTTGGCACCAAAGAAGTTAATAATGGTAATCGCAACCCAGAAAATGCCAACCCATGCCACGGGGTTGATATCCTTATTCCAGTACTGAACGGTCATAGAAGCAGCGACAATTTCCAGGGGCAATGCAACTAGCCATTGGAGAACGTAGTTGGTACCCATGGCGAAACCCCAGGCGGGGTCCATGAATCGGGTGGCATAAGTGGAGAAGGAACCAGCAACGGGCATAGCGGTACTGAGTTCGGCAAGGGCATGGACCGTGGAAAACAGCATGGAACCGATCATACAGTAACTAATGATAATGGCGGCTGGGCCCGCGAGACTCAGCGAGGCGCCGGTACCGACGAAGAGACCGGTACCAATGGAACCACCAATGGCAATCATTTGCAGGTGACGCGCCTTGAGGGTTCGCGACAGGGGAGACTTTGCGGTAGCGGCCGCGGCCTTCTCCAGATCGGTCATGCCCTCGAATTCGGCATCGTTCAAATCGACCGGCTTGAACGAGTCCCTGAATCGTTGCCATCGCGACTCGCTCAAAGGCTGGGACTCGGCAAAGGTCTCTTTGACCTCGGAGGTGAAAGATGGAGGCTGTTGATGCGCCTCGATATCCTTCTCAGTGGCCATTTTTCAAATCTATTTGGTATTCCCCGTGGTTATAGGATTTAGTCCAAAAAATAAAGACCGAGGAAAAGTTATGGATACACCGGTCTATTGGTAAACGCAAAGAGTATGGCCCTTTTGGTATTAGCGTGAGATGCAAATTTAGAGCAAAATCACCACCGCGCAAGGTTATTACGAGCCGTTATTAGAGGATAAGATTAGCAAAAGAATTCGTAGCTGGAGATCCTCAGCCAAACCGAAAGTCTATCTCTATAGCAAGGGGAAGGAGGCAGGATATATAGGAAGGAAGAATCTGAAAAGATCTGCCCTTTAAGAAAGCCGTTGAGAGAGGGGGGACGAGGGAAAAAAAAAAGTGTAACAGATCAGCTCCATGATAACTCTTCTCGTCCATTCCTGTTATTGCATCCAGCCTAAAAGCAATCAGGAGGCCTCTTACCGTCAAACTGCCCGGATGAAAAATGACTAATTTCCGTCCCAGACCAGTGTTTGAGATAGAACGCAGCGAACACTGAGCATATGCCCTACGCTTTCGGTTAACTACTGCCTCTGCCAAATCTCATCGGATGTTAAAGTTTTTCCGATGACGCGTAAGAGGGGGCGCACTACTACCCTATGGAAGGTCTTTAAGCCGGTCCCCCAAAGGATTTCAAACAGTTCAAAAGGAAAATTTTCCCATCTCTATTGTCTATTGAGCTACAGTTGTGTACTGTGGATATTTCCGCACATTGCTAATCGAGATGCGGCTAACTTGAGGCGGGGTTCGACAAGTGTACCGGGGCTGGGGCCTGCTCGGGAACGGTAGCAGGGGTCATTGTCAATCCTCATCGTCAATCAATGCCATCACCAAAGTGGAGATGAGCGCCCCCATCTCTCCATATGCACCCAGTACAACTGTTACTTGGACCTTACTCAAAGTCTTACCAAGTACATCACCGCGGTACTGTGCTGTCCGATGATCATTATGCATACCTCCCTCATTACGTACCTCTGTGCATAAGTAGGCGATGACCTCGCGTGGAAAGCCGAACTCGTATTAAGTTAGACGGGTGCTGTTTGGTCCATTTGAATGCCCCAGTGTCGCCATTTATGCCCTGGCTTGGTGGGCAGAGGGACGTGGCTTTGGGTATTTTCCCCTTGAAGGCGGCAGGTCAAAATCTTCGCCGATGTGGGATTTTGAGCGAAATCGGCCGAGATGTGACGTCAAATGAGACATTATGGTCTGCCTAATCTTCGCTTGGCGACAACAGGTCTCGAACCGTTTATGCACCCGAATTTTCACTACACTCGCAATTACCGTAACTCCCCGGCATTGTGCCGTTTTAGTGCGGCTTGAAAATAGCTATATTTTGTAGCCTATATTGACTACCACTTCCTGCTAGTGTTTAGTGGTGTGGGTACAGAAAGTATGGCTCGGGGCCGGTGGGTCCTCCACCATATTCCCATAGTAGCCAATCGCAGCCCTCCCCGAGGCCGACTCGCGGTTATTAACCGGCATGGATGGGGTATCGATAGTGCACTTCGTTGGCCGTAACGGGCTCGCTTGTTTAATCCAAGAAAGACACAAGCAGAGGAGACGAACGTCTGCACATTCTCCCCCCAGATTTCCTATCGGGCCACTGTAGCCGAGAGCTGTGCGTCACCCCTAGTGGCATATAAAACCTCGCCTATCGTTGCACTTCGGGGAAATCCAGGTACAGTGCGGGGGCGATAGTACCCCATCTGTCTGATCCAGCATGGTTATCGCTTATCGCCTGCAACGCACTCGCCCGTTTCGCCAAAGAGTGACAATTGGGCTCTTTCCGTACGTGTGGAGAACCTCTGACAATTGGGCTCTTTCCGTACTTGTGGAGAACCTCTGCGTCAGCGGCCGTCGGTACCCTGGCGCGGCTAAAGCGCAATTATGTACATCGTGTTGATGGTCTTAGCTATACTCAATGATTTGGTATTATGAGTCGCACGGTACACCCGAGAAACTGCTTTACATCATGAAGTCGTCCCGCTGCAATAATGACCTATCTTGACGCATGGTTGTGCACAATGCTGCTTCTAACAATGAGATAGAGCCGTTCCTATGAGCACATGCTTTGGGGTAAATGTCTCCGCTCCGCGGAATCCCTCCGAGAGAGCCCCGATAGGTTGAAGAATGTACGACGATACTGTAGTATGACGACAATATGACATACATGGCTCTTGTAATATAATACTGGGCCATTTTCACATTATGTGCCACGTGTATCCATTGGGGTTTGCATGAATTTTCCCCAGCTCCTCGTATTACCGTAGATTGATTCATCAAATTTGGATTTTCCAAACTGTGGCATTATTAGCTGTTAATGCTTGCAGAGAGGATTGTGCTACTTGGCGAATGTGCCTGGTTCAAATGGCTATTAGATGTACAATAATAGACCGAAATCATACAACTCGATATACACTGGAGCTATGATAAACGGTAGTACATTCTAATGCCGCAAATACCTGTTCTAAATGTCTATTAATATGTTGGTATACCTTTGCGAATCTACAGCACGTCAACACGGAGTTACAGGGTATTGAACATAGTGTCATTCACATTAACCTGGTGCTATACAGGATTCTACCACCCTATGATGTCACAACAAATTTTGGGTGAATTTCTCCAACTGAGATAGGAAAGACGTGGTAATTACGGACCCAGCTCCGCCGAGGTCATTCTACATTATACCACGAACGAAAGGGTTAGGCGGAATGCATCAATTGACAGAGTATACCACTCAACTCCAAAATCAATTGGCATGGTATCTGCCGTAACCGCGGATATACTTAATGCCTTGGTATTATACCTTTAGCGTGTTAATAGAAAAGCTTTCAAGCACCTTGGAATTATCTTAGGGGATAAATCATACAGGTCGGTTTCTTCAGTGAGCTTCTCTGGTATCTCGAGAGTGGTCTAGGGTCTCACGCCTGCCAAACGTCCGTACCCGAATTTAATCAAAATTACACCTGTTATGGTAAGTTAAACGGGAAAACTAGAATAACCATTCTAGTAGAGACTTGATCGGACATTCTTAAAGCAAAGTACAAGTACAGAAACACAAGCTGCACGCCCTGGAGCAATTGGCAGAATGTTTATCTAAGGCAATGTGCCTTGGTTAATCTAAGCTGTACACAACTGTACCGGAAATGTTGAACATATGCTATAGAAGCTATAAAACATCAGAGTGTGTCATACTTTTTATTCTTTCAAAGAAATGGGTGATAATTCCAAGGTTTACTCATATGGCCTGCTTTTGCAGGAGTTCTGTACCGGTTCCGTTTACAATTGGTTGGAATGTGGCCGACTCTCCGAAAAGTGACACGGTCATACCATCCGTATGCCCTAGTAGTTGTTAGAATCCAACACTTCACGAATACTTCGCACGCGTTGTTCACATCTATTCTGTCCGGGACATAGTGACGGATGGTTACCATGCAATTTGTTGGATTCTTAATAAGGTTGAAGACAGTGGGATAAAGGGATGTGACTTACTCACTCAACAAGGAGTTGGAGGACATAGAAGGTGAAGAGATAGTTTTGCAAGTCTGAACGAGGGAGTAGATTCCTTGGAGCCATTGAACTATCAAATGAGGTGGTTTTCCGTGGTTTTTCTGTCCTTTATCGTTTTGGTGAACATCCTCGGTATTTGTTGTGATCTGCTTGGTATTACCACACATGAAGTAGATATCGTTACTTGATCTACTTGCTAATGTGCTACTACTGACTTGTCACTTACTGAGTGTGAACATTGATAGACATTGAGTCTGATTGCTAACACTGCTTAAGTGGCTACATACGGCGTACCTGAATAAGGAATTCAGTAGTACCCAACACAATTCAATCAATTTGTTGAAAGTAAGGTGAGTGCCGATATGGCGAATTCTTAAGCAGGCAGAATGCACGTTGGAACCGGGCTGGTTGCATTAAAAGAATAAGCATTGCGGAATGCAATACTTTTTTTTTTCTTTTTTGCATGAATTTTTTTTTCCTCGGCTTAAAACACCCAATGATGAGATTTTCCCATGCATGAAGAGCCGCACATTATCGTGCGGCTTCTGCAGCAAAGTTTCATAGATAACGCACGAAATTTATGCATGGCAAAATTTAAAAGCTACAACACTTGCTGTTCCCGCGTTGTCTCCAACCGCGGTACTTGGACAAGCTCTCAGGTGCTTAACTGCTGCCGATCGAACGAGAGACGGTGTTGCCACCTGGATATGGTCGTAGCTGAACTCCGATACGGGGAATCGAACCCCGATCTGCCCGGTGAGAGCGGACTGTGCTAGCCATTACACCATATCGGACTTGTTGAAACGTCAGACACCCGAACCGCCAAGGCCTGCTAACTCTATTGAAGTCACGTGATGGACTTTACTTCCCACTACTTTACTTCCCACTACTAGAGAAGCTGCAAAGGACCCAGAACAACGCAATGCGACGTATAGTGATCCAGAAGCGGTTAGCATATCTGGT